>JAAGKR010006333.1:0-43745 GCA_011419295.1 Clarias macrocephalus | reverse complement strand
AAAGTGTCCCCAAGTGCAGTCACAAAAAGCATCAAGCGCTACAAAGAAACTGGCTCACATGCGGACCGCCCCAGGAAAGGAAGACCAAGAGTCACCTCTGCTGCGGAGGATAAGTTCATCCGAGTCACCAGCCTCAGAAATCGCAGGTTAACAGCAGCTCAGATCAGAGAGCAGGTCAATGCCAAACAGAGTTCTAGCAGCAGACACGTCTCTAGAACAACTGTTAAGAGGAGACTGTGTGAATCAGGCCTTCATGGTAGAAGATCTGCTAGGAAACCACTGCTAAGGACAGGCAACAAGCAGAAGAGACGTGTTTGGACTAAAGAACACAATAAAGAACACAATAAAGAAAACTCTTTGAATGAGAAGGTGTGACTTTTGGTCTGTAATGTATACACACACACACATATACACATATACACATATACACGCACACACGCACGCACGCACGCACATACACACGCACGCACACACATACACACACATACACACACATACACACACATACACACACACACACACACACACATACACACACACACACATACACACACACACACACACATACACACACACACACACACACACACACACACACACACACACACACACACACACACACACACACACGGCATGATTCGAAGACATTAGCTCATTTTTCACATCACATCATCGGTGTGTTTCTCCTACTGAAAGCCACCATGTGCAGATCAAACTGCCCAGACACCCAGGCTGATAAACCTGCCTCTGATAGCATCTCTTCCACTTGACAAGTTGCTCTAGGTTGAGCCTCTGAAGCCGTTATCGGCATTGGCTCTGCAGAGTGTCAAATGGCATTGGAGATGGATAACCCGTGGGCTTGACACCCAGGAAAAGCCGCATTCCAGCCGAGCTGCTGCTGCTTCTTGTGCAAACCGGCAGGCACGCTTATGGTCTGCACATTAATGGCTAATGTCATCCTGTTTCTGCCTTTATAAACAATGTAGGAAATATATGACCGCATGACACTTTTCTTTCAATTAAATGAATAAACAAGCAACTTTCCGCTTTTGTGCCCTGTCCTTCTTACCTCAATAATATACAGCACGATGTTTTTGTAGAAGCAGTATAGGATACACTTAGCAACTCGGTTGTAGTTCCAGGCGCCGTGGACCAGCAAGAGGTTCTTCAAATACTTGAACTGTGAGAAGAAGGAGAAAGAAAAAGATTAATGTGCTTGAGGAGTGGAATGGTACAGCTATACACTTTGCATACTGTACGTCTGCACTGATCTATGGCGTATAATTATTACGGCTAATCTGCCAAGACAGAGGGAGTTATTTTAAGCTATAGATTTGGAAATTAAGAAATAATCTTATCTGTGTTTGTTTGTAGGAAGCCAAGAACTACACGGGAGGACAGCACAGGACCTTCCACAGACATTCCTGAGCTTTCCATTCCCTGTGGGATTTGCTCAGGCTACGTTTTAGATGAGGTGTTGAAAAGGAGTGCAAAAGAAAAAAAGGCTTTATTGCTCTCTCGGGGGTGAAACTGGACAGTGATGGGGAGCTGATGATTCCGGTGTTTGAGGCAAGCTGCTCGCTTCCTACGGTGTCTTATAATCTTCTGATAGCGAAAAAGAGCCTGTGCAATATCCTCTCATAATTAACGAGGCTTGTGGCCAGATCAGTGATCTAGCAGCTGTTAATCATTGGATGATTCGGAGTGAAATTAAGGAAGGCGCGCCATCTCTCCATCTTTAATCCGATGCAATTTCAAAATCAAACCGAAGCAGATCGTTGCATTAAATGAAAAGAGGGCGAGTTGGATTGGGGCTTGAGGGGGAAAAAGGAAAACGCTTTAGGGTGTAAGAGCTGGCCAACTTCTGGAACGCTGGGAAAAGGGATGTTGACAGACACAGAGCAGTGTCGTATGACTGCATAGCCTGGAGCTTAAATTCTGCTGATCTCTGTAAAGCTCAAGACGCCAGCTGAAGTAGGACTTTCCATCACTTTTAACGCTCTTCTCAGAACCAACTCTCCGGTATATCCTACTTCGGAGCATACTGTATAACATCACTGCTATTAGCCAAAAAAAAAAAAAAAATTATACTCAACTTCTTTAAAAACAGTACATCTAGTGTATTTATGCTAGATCATGTGATCCTTTAATATACATTTCTTTTCCCAGTACAACTCTCCAGACCGGAAACCATTTCACCATGTTAAATATAATGCTTGACCCAGGTACTTGATACCTACATGTTACTAGCTACCGAAACTGGAATCCTTTCACAAAAAAAAAAAAAAAAGGGTCTCCTGAGCAACATTAGGTTAAAAGCCAAAACACTGGGGTTATACCTGTAGAACGCTCTCACTCATGTAAAGATTGCCTGAAGGCTACTTTTGGCCACTTATCAGTTAGTGGTTTATGGACCAGTTCATAAAAGATCCTGCAATCCACCATCATTCTTTATCATCTCATATATGCTGAAAACCTCCATGAGTGTGTTGTGGTAGCGTGCAGCAAAGGCAGAGGGTGATATGACGTGCACACTCTAAACAGAACCTTATCAGGCCAAGTGGCGTTATGTTCTGACGTACATCACAAGAGTAAGTGCATGAAATATGAAATAAATAATAGCCTTGACAGATAGCTACCCTCGACACATGAGACGCCGTACTTCTGTTACAAGCGCACTGCTGCTTGGACAATATCAAACCGGTGCTCCGTGCTAAAACACAGCGTGATTAATTAAGTTTACATAGGAAGAAAGCGATCCTTTTCACAGACAGTGGAGATCTGGATAAGGTTATTACTGCTGCTGTGTAAAAAGACCTGCCTGACCTCTTGCATCCTCCTGGATTCTGCTCACCTGTTCACTTCACCTCTGACTGCACATTTTAACCTTTGACCCAAATCGCGACTTTGGTCTCAGGCTTGGTGTTACGTACAGTAGATAACAGTATAATATACTGAGAACAGATCATTCTGGATATTTTTAGAGTGTATAATGCATTTATTATGTAGTGCCTGTTTGACTGGTCACCATTTTGGAAAACAAAATTTTTTTGGAAATCAAAATTTTGGAAAACAATTTTGAAAATCCTTGAAAGAAGGAATTATTCGGTCGTCTCTAACAACAATGGTGCAAATGCATGGATTGTGATAGAGGAAGAGTTATTCTACTAACATGTATAATTTTAATGATCTATTACATGCAAAAGTTTCAAGCAAATGGATAATTTTCTAAAATTAGGACAATTTATAAGGAAAATGTGCAAGTGCATGCCAAGAAATAAAACCCTGATCGTGATTACTCTAATTAATCACCTGTATAGCATAACATGTAATCGTTTTACTTGAATATCGATCAAGTTAACCATTTGGCCCAATTTAGAATTCCAGTAGGACCTAAGAGCTGTCACTTCTTATATAAAAGTCCTTATTACAAAACTGTACGCATTTGATGATTTTTTTGTTTATTTAATTGCTGTATATTTTTCTATAGATTAGTTTTGTCTTTTGCATTCAAAAGTATTGTCTTAAATACTTTTAACTTATTTTAAAAGATCCCATATTTTACCATTACTTTAAGTTAACTCAGAGATCTCCCAAAGTATGTTAATGATCCAGCTGAATAACCCTCTGATAATGAAGTTTTATACCTCAAACCCCCTTTAATTCACTCCTCTTCCAAATGCACCGTTTCAGTGTTTATGAGCCTCGCCCGACAGCAGAGCTTTGCAAAAAGTTTAGGGATGAGGTATCTTCTTATATGAGGTCATAAAAAAATGTACTTGGCTTGTTTAAGCCCTAGCCAGTACAAAAATGGAAATGGGACAAAAAAGATGAAAGGCGATTTTTTTTTTCTTCCTCACATTTATGTTTAGACAGACACACACCGGAGACCTATTTAAATGTCAAAACATGACTAAAAAGTAAATCCTGTGTAAAAGGTCCAGTGTAAGCTTATCTGTTTGACTGGTGCTACCGTTTTAAAATAAAGAAAAGCTAAATTTAGGGTCCCATTAGTACACAAGAGCTGTCGGTCCTTATATAAAACTGTATGTATGTATTAGGTGAAACATCTGTGCAATTCCTTTAAAATTGCGATATCTTTTAACAAAATATATAAATAAATAAATAACTTATATATACACACATACACACAGTATAAACTATAGTTATATAAAGAACATTTATTTGTCTCAGTAGTTCCACCTAGCTTTCTTTGAGCAGGAGGGTATCTGCCACCACTCCCTCATACAGTATGTCCCCTCGCTCGCCAGCCAGGTCTTAAAACCACTCCAGGTGTACAGCAAGTGTCTCTCACCTGTGCAATAGAATAATCAGAAGAGTTGGCAGCTTGTAGTCCCTCGTTGCCCGAGATGCCGACGCCGACGTGAGCGCTCTGGATCATGCCCACGTCGTTGGCACCGTCGCCGATGGCGAGAGTGATGACCTTCACCTGTTTCTTCACCATCTCCACCACCTCTGACTTCTGCAAAGGAGAAACCCTGCACACAGGCATAACACAAACAAATGCATTCAGTGTTAAATGTGAAATTTCTCACATTCATTTGTAAATATGGGGAAATATAGAGTGAGATGAACAATCATGTCGCATAAGGCTTGAATCGGTCATAAAGCTTTCTCCGGCCACATGTCCTTCGATCCAATTTTGCCATGAGAATTAAAATGGATCTGTATTTATTCATGTAAAACTAGCGAAAATTGTCATATCAAGACTACACACAGGTCATACTCTCACATGTACTGTACTGTAAGATGTGTATCCATGTGTGCGCGCATCCTTTACAGTCGGACAGCGGCATACAGAGCCATTGGCAGCAAAAACATCATTACTTTAAATAAATTTTGCGTGTTGGAACAGCAGCAAGAAGTTAAGTACGAAGAAACTGATACTGAGCCACATCTCGGCACTTTAGTTTTAAATAAGACTTGGGATTACTATTGATCTTACTCGAGTAACTGTATAAAGACTGCAAAAATAATGTGCACGGCATATAACACATGACAGACTGTACTAAGCAGTTTTATCATACCATAGACAAAGCATGAAATGTAGCACTAATAAAGCTTTTAGAATGAACCAATGTAATGCAATAACCTTCTACAAAAAAATTATCTTTGTATCTTTACATTATAAATCCATTATTATCGTCATTGTAAACGTGTGTGTGTGAGCGTGCCCGAGGTGTGAGAGGGTTTTAGTTTGTTGGGCTGGGTCCGGCTCAAACAATATCTGCTCTGTGAGGATTTGGCCTTGGATCAAATCTAACCGATGACCCCTCTTGTAAACGAACGTGACTAGTGAGCTCCAGCTCAGCACAGTGGCTTACCACGGCATCATATTAAGATAACAGCCATATCAGATATCATTGCAGCATCCATGTATCTTTTTACCTCATACTAAAATAATTAAGGACAGATTATTATTATGGCATGACGACAGCCAACATTTAGAAATGCTATAATAAATTGTTGGGCCCAGCAGGAGGGCTGGCTTGGATTTCAGGTTCAGTCAGAGGTTGAACAGAAGCCGTAGACATGCAGACATCCACAGGGTTTAAAAGCACTCCGGATCGCTGGAGGAACATGTGCCTTTGGTTTCCCAGGATGAGGTGCTGGTGAAATGGAGATGAGGGGTTGATCTCGAGCCTTTTACAGGGTCAAAAACCAGGAAGACCGAGATTAGACATACAGTACACACAGGTGCTGAAGGACGTGGACAAACTATACATGCTGTTCCTCACAGGGGAAACCTCAGCACTACCTCTCTGCTGCCAATCGCCATTTATTCTCATTACGACCTAAGCTCTGAAGCTGAGGGAATATACAATATATACCTGGGTTCTGTCCTAGTGCTGATGGCCAGTCTGAATTGGAGAACGTAAATGTGAGGAATTTCATTGTGAGCACTCATTACACAAACAGATTTTATTATACGGCTTTTGTCCTAGACTGCAATCTGGATAGTTTTCTCCTAGTTTTCCACCAAAGAGTCCAGCTATAGAATTTCTAATAAGTGCTCAAGACCTGGTACAGTACCAGCCAGAATCCAAGGTTACTTGGTGGCAGCAAAAAGTTTGTTGCAGACAACCTTGGATAATACAAACCATACAGTCCATCTTATAACAGCATTGACTGTCTTATGTTAATTCATATAGAAAAGCAGCTCTGACTGTAACACCGGCTGCAATTTAAACAACAGGTTTATTGGATAGGACTATAACTCATATTTAGTTCGACCGGCTTTAACTTTGATTACAGCACTACTTAAACTGGGGGCCAGGTCATGTATGAAGATGCAACCAGAATTCACAATTGGAGTCGTCCTGGAACATGCCAGTGCCATCAGGGAAGAAAAACTCCATTGATTTGATACCCTGGTCATTCAGTACATTCAGGTCAATGTTGCCGAGTCTAGACCTGACCAACTGAATCAATCCCAGATCATAACACCGCCACCAGAGGCAGTATAGTACAGTGGCTACAATGCATGATGGGTGCATCGCTTCATTTGCTTCCCTTCTTACCCTTGATGCATCCTTCACTCTGGAATAGGGTCAATCAATCTGCTTACGATTTGTTTCACTAAATCATGTGAGGTTTTGTTGCATGATGTGTGGAAATGCTCTTATTTTCCTCTACTAAACATAGCTCTGATTTCTATGGTTAAATCGTACAACCACATTTCATCTGGGAAACTGATGGTTCAGTACTTTCCTTCCAGTTATAATGTGTTTGACAGTATTTAACTCCAGTAATTCCAGCAATCTCCTTGGTTGTTGTCTTTGCTTGCCGCAGGGTAAATATTTGACCCGTCTCTTTCTAAAACGCAGTGACGACATCTTTCATTTACGTACTGTAGAATGTGTCTTCTGACATGGTTGTTTGAGAAATGAGAAACTCACTGTATCAGTTGGGGTTAAAAAGACATGTTGCCAGCTGAAGCACATTCATCACTGCTGTTAGTTTTCAATCAAAGTCATATTAAACATTTTATTATTTTAATACAAATGCTGACGTTTATCTTTGATGATCAATGGAAGATTAAAAAACATTGGCAAACTGCCGTGATGTAAGAGAAATAAAAATGTCAGCCTTTCTGCACTATGCCACGCAACAGTTGCTTATTTTCCTAGAAGAGAAGTCCAGTCAAGTTTTATTTCTTAAACGTGACATTAAGGACTTTTATGGAAGTCTGGCTGCAAAATCGGGTAAATTTTGACAGTTTTCCAATAGAGGACCCTACAGTACACGTGTCTCTCCACTCGACCCTGCTTATACAGGACCAGGAATGGCATCACATAATATACTGTAGAGGATTAAGGGGGTGCCCGTACAGTATGTGAGTTAGGCCAATTGATGTCCTGGAGCTCTGTGTGTGTGTGTGTGTGTGTGTGTGTGTGTGTGTGTGTGTGTGTGTGTGTGTGTGTGTGTGTGTGTGTGTGTGTGTGTGTGTGTGTGTAGGGTGAGTAAAAGCAGATCAGAATAACTACATCATAGACCACATAATGGCAGTGGCACCTGTGGTTTGTGTGTTGTTGCTGGAGAATGACACTGATTTTGAGCAGAACCTCAGATCGGTTACCCGAGAGCTTCCCGCTCGGTTACTGACTTGGCACACACACGCACGCACACACCCCAAATCTACAATCGAGATCTTTCTACTTTTCGGGTTAAGCTATTGTTGCAAGGATATAACTCGGTGCCAAAGTGCTGCTTTAATAGTTTGTATAGTTGTAAAGTTTTAGTGTGAAGGTTATGATCTGGGCTGAAAGCGATCCGTTTTTTAAACAGAGACTGACATTTCCCTCTAATTGTCTGCCAATTACTTGTTTTTTCAGACTGGAGTAATGGGAGCTGACGTAGTCCGTTTTTTTGACATCGGCTCCCACCCCAATCCCGGCCTGTCACGTGCACACCAGGTACTATTTCTTGGGCGTAAAGCTGAAAGCGCGTGTTGTCAAAGAAAAGCATCGAAACAGACACAGGATGCACAATAAAACGAGTTGTGTTTCACAGAGCAGATCTCGGTGTAGCAATTCCTGAGCTCTTAGCTGCAGGTAAGGTTAAGTACCAGCTCTTTGGTTCGGTCACACAGAGCAGATATTTTATGTCTGAAATGCCACAGTGCATTATGAGAATTATGACTGAAGGTTTTTTTCCCCCTTTCCTACAGTTGCCTGATCTTTGCTAAGCACTCGCATTACTGTATAGCGCCGTGACCGACAGACCTGCAGCATATGACGGCCTTGCAGGACAGCGCCAGGTCCAGGAAGTATTGGCGCACTCCGAAGGTGAGTGCGTACTTCAGCGTCTTCCCGTCGATGATCAGAGCACAGTCGTTTTCTTTGTGCAGGGCGTCTCCCAGCATGCCGCAGTGGTGGTTCAGAGTTTCCCTCGTTCCCTGCACACGAAAAACAAACTCGCCGTTATTGACCTTCGCAGTTAAATGCGGCTATGTAGAGCATAAAGTACAATATGTTGCTGTGAGTACTGTATACTATTATCATAATTAATAATCAATTAAGGCACATCAATTTACACAATCCAAATAACTATACATAATTATAGAGTGGATTATACATGTCTACATGCTGTATCTCTAAATGATTAAGAAACCCTCAGGCTCAATAAATAACCAACAGTAGAACAAAACCTAGAGAGACAATTTATGATTACTCGTATACTAAAGCTACATATTGTACATCATCGTCAACTAATTATCAACAACAAAAAAGCAAATAAATAATAAATCTCATCAACATAGGCAAATTTAACTAACCTTTTTCTTTGATTGGGTTTTAAACAATGAAGAACATTTAGATAGATATTACTCTTCAAAACTGTTTCATTTTACATATGCTGATCATTTTGTTTATTTATATATAATGTCTATAGTCATAGAAAGGTCAACTTTTGACTAAGACAGTTTTAAACTTGAAATTACTACAGTGGGAACTACAGTATGCATGATTGGTGCGTCGCTTCATGAGCTTCTCTTCGCTATCTATCACGATCTGGACTCATCAAATCACATGACGTTTTTCCATTGCTCCAAAGTCCGATCTTTATGCTGTCTAGCAAAGTGAAGCAAACTTGCTAAACTGTTTAGTCCCAATCTTGTCAGTTCCCATCAGTGTGTGTATGCGAAAATGCTCCCACTTCCACTACTACACACAGCTCTGATTTCTGTCGATTTATTAATAAATATTTTTTTTAATGATGGAACTTCACCAAGCATTTCAGTGATCTCTAATTATGATTTATTACACTACAACACTAAGAGTTCAGCGCTATCCTCACAGCTTTTAATAATGAGAACTGTCAGACAGCTCTTAACCCAATTTCAGTCACTGCAAATCTCATTTGAGTGTTTCAAACGTCCTCTATTGTTTTCTTTGCTTCATGCAGGCCAACGATGTGACCCTTCTGAAACTGCCAGGCAGTGTACATTAAAAACACCACCAATACACAATAAAGCATCCCAAAGCCAACAAATGTTTTACTGCTACAGCTTTCAAAAAGCTTTAATTAGCCGAGGTAAGATATCTATTAAATCATTCACAAACACCACTAGCACATTACAGGAACCACATCCCCTTACAGTCCTATAGTTCCTTCTGACTGAGGAGTTCCTGGGAGGCCAGCGTTTCAAAAGAAAAACATGGCTTCGGCGTACTGAGCAAACTTAATATCTTGACGGTATCCAAACACTACTGAAATGCTGAGAAGTTTATTAGTATAGCCGGGGATTCTGCATAAGTCCTGATTTGAACGCACCTCGTTATTCTTTTTTTTTTTCTATTTTACTTAAAATGCAAAAAATCATGGTGTGATTATGTCTAAACCTCGGCCAGATTTAATACCATGCACTGCGAGACAACAAAAGTCATATACAATATAACCAACAGTGCGACTTTATTAATAATGCGTCATTAGACTATTTCAGCATCTCCATCAATACTTTCAACGTGCATGAAGGAAATGAAGGGAAACTATTATAAGTGCACAATGAATTTCACCAGTAAAGACAGGCCTATCTTCACTAGCCAACTCATACCTGCCAGGAAATGTTGTTAATCCCATATGACTACAAAAACGGTTTTTACACCACCACAACAAAGGCACGACCGCAAAACCACACCCTGCTGTGAGCGAGGGCGGGAGCAGGGCCAGTCGTGTCTACCGCGCTCTCGCTCTGATGAATTCTTTCGAGGCTGTACACCAAGACAAAGTACAAATAAACTTCAGACAACGGGAGAGATAATTTTACCGTATTTCCTTCGCCATGCTACAGCAATCATCCGCATTGCGCAACATATGAAGGACTTCTCGTGTAACCCAACAATGTCATCCTCGCATGAGGCCGAATTCGGTTTATTATTAATGTAATTACGCTCAAACAGTGAGGCTGATGAGAAGCGTGGATAAACACACACATGGCACGCTTCGATTGACAAAGAGCAGCGCTGAACCTTGGAGTGATGGCTCGTTTGGAAGGGTCCAACTCTCAGAATGGCTCTTAGCATGAATTACAACGGCAAGGGAATTTACCCAGAGCCCTCGTGCAGCTCAGAGCGCGCCCTCTCCTTCTTTCTTCTCCATCATTAATCCATTCCCACTCTCTCTCGCAGTGGGTATGTGTGGGTTCACGGCACTAAAAAGAGCAATGGTCTGAGTATAAAGCTTGTTTTTCCAAGAATGTCCTCCCCCAGATGAACACGTTCAAACCGAGAGCCAGGAATAATGCCGTGCGCTGGACGTTTCCGCCTGGAAGATTTTAATCAGAGGTGACTGGTCTGAGGACCCCCCCCCCCAAAATCAGCATCCTCATCATGACCCCAGCAATGATGGTTAAGAGTATGAATACCAGAAAAAGGTTTTTTAGCGGGAAATATGCCTTGAAGCAGAAACGTGTTATTTTAAGGGCTTGGGCAGCCAGGAGGATAGTTCTGTGTTTGGTTTAGGAACTGTAATGCACTTCGCTTAATTCCCCTAAAGAGTCACATGAGTCCGGTTTCATTTATGCTGGAAGGATGGGCCACTCGAATTGCAAACAATCATGGAAACTGATAAGAGAGTAGCACCGAGATCTGATAGAAAGATGCATTTGTGTGTTTGAGAAGGAAAGAAAAGTTGGAAAAGAGAGGCAAGGAGAAGGAGAGAGGTAAAAGTTTTCTGACTCGGGTCATATTAATGATCCCTGTCACTTTCCAGCATGTCTGGAGGGATGTTTGACATTTATACTGAATGACGAAAATGTGTATAATAGGGCTGTCAAATCCGATTAAATCAAAGTTCACTGTTTATAATAAATGAGAATTCAATGCGTGTGGGGGAACGGTAATGTTTATCATACCATGTTCTATTCTAGAGGTGCAACAGGTTTATTTTTTAACAAACATTTTTGCTGTAAAAATTCATTTTTAACTACGCATCACTGCGCTGAATAAAATAATTCATTTTGAAGAAACAAGCTGAAGATTTTTTTTATATATTTTTTAACATACAGTATAAAGAATCCAAACACACATCAGCGATGTAAGAACAGGATTCCTCAGTGCTGCAACACTCAATCTTTCACCCTAAAATCCAGTTATTCATGACCTAGTGGTGCACTCTGGGTGGGAGGGGTGTTATATGCGCTCTCTCCCCTTGTCAATCACAGTGACACTAGCCAATCGTGAGCATCGGTGAGCTCATATATTCAAAAGACAGGTTGAATACGTAATACATTAACATCAGTGACAAGAAATGCTAATATGCTAAATGCTAAAGATTTTATCAACAACAGCTATGCTAACAATACTTAGGCTTCCTATTTCTTTTGCCCTAAATACACATTTAATCACCTACAATATTCCTACTACACATGTATCAATAAAAAAAGACAGCAGCTTTCCAAACTGGACCGCTGGATCACATCATCAATGATGCATCATGGGATTTTACCTGCAAGATTGACAGCTGATCCTGGTCTGATGACCACTACACTACTGTCACGGTTTATACACTATGAGTCTTTGCATCACTCATAATTTATAATGCAGTCATTGCGATCCTCTAATATTTCATGCACGTTTATTCTGTATATCCACCATATACAGTATATATAAAGGTCTATTAAAATAAATAATCGCACACACTAAGATTTCATTCCATGCTGTAGCTTTGATTACAGGTCATTTAATACATTCAGGCTCATTAGCTGCCACATAACGTTGCCAAGTCTGGACCTGACCAGCTGAAGCAACCCCAGATCATAACCCTGCCCCCAGGGGCGCGTACACTTCACTTCATGTTTGTCCCTTTTCACCCTGATGCACCCTTCTCCCTGAACTCGTCAGACCACATGACCTTTTCCCATTCCTCCAAAGTACAATCTTTATGCTCCCTAGCAAACTGAGGCCTTTTTTCTGATTAGCCTCACTAACATGTGGTTTTCTTATGGCCACACAGCTGTTTAGAGTTCTCATCACATAGTGCGCGTATGGAAATGCTCTTACATTCACTATTAAACAAAGAGATGGTTTTAACTGTTGTCTTTTTTACTATGCATCTTTAAGTGTTCAAGTGAACCCCATTCATGATGTTTTTTTTTATTTTTTTATATATCCCCACCACATTTCTTTCATTAAGCGGACGGTTCTGCACTATCCTTCCAGATTTTGATAATGTTTTAAAGGGTTCTCAACACAGTTCCAGTTATTTCAACCCCATTTAGTTGGTTTTGTTTTTGCTTGATGCAGTCAAATAGTTTCCCCCTTACTTTTTTTTTTTTTTTTTTTGCCAGCCAGTTATCCAGATATCCATATACGTACATACTGTATGCTCAGCATGTTATCTTCTTAATGTCTTCACCATCTCTCTTCTGCTGTCCACTGTACCTTCTGTAAATTACACATGCATGGCCTAATTTTGTACATTTGTTTCATTCATTCAGATTCTTTACCGCTTTGACCTGTGTACAGGGTTGTGAGGGCCTGAGGCCTATTCAAGGAGACTTGGGGCGTGACGCACCCTGGGATACACCCTGGACAGATCGCCAATCTGTTGCAGGGCACGCACACACTATGGGCAATTTGCAAACACCAATTACCCTAATATCCATGTTTGTTAGAGGAAACCCGAAGAGCTTGGAGAACACTCAGACTCATGACCCGGGGTGGGAATTAATCTCTGGACCTTTTGCGGTGCGAGGCCACAGTGCTAACCACTATGCCACCTTTTACATTTGTTATTTATTATAAATATGGAGAAATGCATTCCCTTGGCTTCATACTGTACATCTACCTTGTACAATGACATTGAAGTTAATTCTAACCTAATTGGTTCTTTTGCTCTATACTGAGTCATAAAAAATACTTTACGAAATTATTAATTTCATAAATTCTAAAGAAAATACACATTTCAGAACTTCTTTCTACATAACTGCTATATGAAATGGCATTCATAGTGGAGTAATGCTGTTGCTATTTGTTATGGACATGGCAGTCTGAAGGGTTGGACTATTTTTTTTTTCCCCCACAATTTAATGCACTTGAATGCAAGGAATTTCACAGCAAAAAAAATTTCCAGACTGTACATTTCTTGGGGAAACAACAAAAAAACCAACTTCTCGATTATAAGCATTAAAGTATTTTGGAAATGAAAACACGACGCATTGTGGCACCATCGAGATTCAAAAGGCCCTCACCTCACTGACTGCAAATCAGAACACACTGTACACCTTGCTAGCTCGACAGTCCCGCGTGCAGGAGTAATACGCATGATACCCTGTGTATAGGAGCACTGACGTGAGAAAGCGCATCCTGCTGATTATAGTGTCTGGCTGGGATCGTGTGAGAGCCTCCAATAACGTCGTTCCTTCTAACAGCTTCAGCAGACATTGCAGGACTAGTCTGCCCACAAAGCGGTGAGGAACACGGCTGGAGGGAGAGTGTGTGCTGCGGAACAGATGCCTTGAGGCGGGGAGATTGCACCTCGGGGACCCACCAGGACTCTGCTGGCATAACAAGCGCTGAAACCCAAGCTCAAAGGAAATATTTGCAGAGAGGAGCCTCAGGTTTCATAGAGACAGAGAAGATTCGAGTTAGGCACCGGTGCAGCTGTGAAGGCTTCTCTACAAGAGCATGGCCATCCCTGCTGAGAGCCATAAAACACTCTGTGTGTGTGTGTGTGTGTGTGTGTGTGTGTGTGTGTGTCAGATTTGTAAAATAGAGATGTCAGACTACATCCACATACCTCATCAGCATCGGTGCAAATTCTGAGCCAAAGTATAAAGATCATTAGGAGAAAACTGCAGTGATAAACAACCTGATTAAACAGTGTTTCCATTAGGAGGGAACTCGAAACAAGTTGTGTGTGTGATCACGATACACCCTAATGCTCCCTGCCGCCTCATCAGCCCGCTGTGTTTGTCTGCCGGAGTGAAATCCGACTGCGACTCAAGTGTGTTTGGATTAGTGTATGGAAGACATCTTTTACTCTATAGCGTTTCAGTCGCGGTTCTCGCCAGAGTCACGGCAAAAAGGTGCGTTACAGGATGTGGCTACTTGAGACAGACAGCTGCACTCGAGTGCTTGAGACATGGCATTATACACAGGGAGGAAGGCGCGAGCTGTTTGCTTTGACAGACGAGGTAACGTCTGAAGCTGAAAACGTGATAGAAGATGCTCCTACGCATACAGTACAAACATCTTGCTCTCTCCAGTGCATTAGCCCAGGTTCTGCACTTCGGCGTGACGGGTCGAGTACCCGAGTTGACTGATGAGGAAGCCCATAATTTCGAGTGGGTGTCCTTTCCAGCACGATGCAACCATCCCTCAATTTCTGCTTATTTAATTATTGATTCATTTCCTTTGAGTGTATTTTTGTTGGAAAAGGAAAAAAAAGGGAAAAAAATGTTTTGGTTGAATGTGAACAAAAGCAGTGTGTTTTGTGCGAGTTTCAAAAATGCAATGTAGCCCACTCTCCAAAACCACAGGAGCAGCAATTTTGCAATAAGTTACAGTTTATGGAGCAAACACGTCACATTTCTCAACCATAACAACAACAAAAATATAGTATTCTGGAATATTACCCATTGGTACACTGTCTGAGAAGTCGGTTATGCCTGAATACACTACTTGTCCATCACTAAAGTGCACTACCATGATGAATCATGGAGTTTATTCAAAATAGCCAGATGCCAACAATCCTGCCCTTGCTTAAAAACAAATAAAATAAAAAACTTTAAAAGTATGAGCTTTCAGTTGTGGCTAGATATTCATTCTTATGTGCCTGATGGAGACGGTCATAAGCTTTGAGGAATCTTAACACACTGACGGAGTGACTTACAGGTTGCTTCTGTTAAAACGCTGGATGCCTCACGCTGACATCTAATTGACATCTAGCATAATAAGAATACAGTTAGACATAACACGGTGCCTTGCATAACTGCCCCCACCCCTCAAACACACTGCTGTCCCAAAAACAAAAAAACTATTCATATTTTTCCAGGGCTTTCACCAAGGCTTGTTTATGACACGTCTTGGTCTTCATAAGGCTTGCTTCTTTTTTAAGTATGTTCTGTAATAAACTCCTAGGCCTTCCAGGAACATTTATATTGAAATGTCATAAGATTTTAATTTCATACAGATGGACTCTATTTATCCAATTATGGAACTGGGCAACTGGTAGCACCAGATCTAATCTCACAGCAACAAGGGTCAATACTTGCATCAAGAACAATTTCGTTTCATTCGTACATCTCTATATTTACTTTCTATGTCAATTCCCCCTTATATACACATGATATAGAATATTATTATTATGTCGATCCATAACATAACATGGCAAAGTTCAAGGGGGTGAAAACTTAATCCTAAGCACTGTATTTAAAGGCCAGCAGGGAAAAAGGCAAAAGAACAGACAGCACCTCAATCAGAAGAGTCTGACCTGATCAGATGTGAGGGAAGGAAGGTAATTTTGACTTTTCATCCACTTATCGTGACTTTTCATCCACTGTGTCTCTGATTGGCTCATATTTCACATGTAGTAAAGCATCTAACCAATCATACACGACGATGAATTCTAACCAATCATAACCTAGAAGGCGGGATTTTTCAGAAAAGATGGAAAGCCTAAGCTAACCAAAAATCACTAACTTTTCTACCTTGTCGAATTAAACGCTTCCCAGCAGGCAGAAACATGTTGCACATGACCAAAAAAAAAAAAGTAATATTTTGATTAAACACTTTGTCCATGTGAACGCACCTCTTACAGGATTGGCGTCCATGTAAACAGTTATGCTGAAGTATCTAATTAGAATGATTTTAATCCATTCAAAGAAATGTTGTCCACGTAAACAGTTACTGAAGGCTTGATTAGCAACATCACGCAAGTCTGCACCGTGCTACGATGTGTACATGAAACTATTAAGCCGCTAATGATTACTTAAACCAGATAGCATTCAATTCAGCATCTAATGGAATTTCGGGAGGCTAACGTACTCCAGATGTTACACTATATATGATTTTTCTCAAAGACGGTTCGTGCCAGTGCTGTGTTAAAGCCAGTGTGGATGCTGCCAGGTCGAGGATTATTTGTAGGGTTACTCAGGTTCGCTGCTTGTCACGACGTTATAATGAAGATGGATGGGACAGAACGCGGGATTCTTCTAGCTGTGTTGCACAGGATTTAGTAAACACAAACTATGTGTCTTACATTTTTATTTAACATTGTAATAAATCTACATTCCTTTTTTGAGGGCATTTTAAAAGTCTTCATTCACTTTAGGCCGTAAGAACCCATGGTAACCCAGGTGGCACAAGAGCATAAACATAGATGCAATGATGAGCAGCCCCAAGCACCCTGCGCCATCACCACCCCAGTGCTCCAGAAAGACAATGGGCACACTGGGCACAAGTATTTCAAGGGGATATCCCAATACCATGGGATATGACATCATTTTAGGAAGGGGGGGATTTTATGTTTAGAACTCCAAAAAGTCCCAGAGGCTGGAAAAAAGCATCACACTATGATGTCACTGAACTGAAATCTGATGGCGCACAGAAAGTTATTAACCCCCTTTTCAGCATAAGTTTAAGGTATCGTCATGGCTGACCCATTTGAGAAATAAAAAAATCCCTCTGCAACTTTGCATCCTCAATGTCTTTAGATCGCATAGGCCGCCATTTGGTGGGGATCGTATAAATACTCTAGGAGGAGTATATCAAAATCCATCGGGTGCGTTTGGAGTTCCTGTTGAGTTGAGCCTATGACATGCAATGTGAAAGTTGCTCAGCTCACTGAGCTCAAAATGCAGTATACAGTATGTGTAAGTGTGCAGCAAAATCTCGTGTGAGGGCCCGGTGCCACACCTTGAGGGCCCAGGCATTTTAAGACGCCGAAAAAAGCCCAAAATGTTAAAAAAATATATATAAACCTATATAATATAATAATAGGGCCCTTCACACACTATGACAACATACAGTTGGGCCGATGTCATAGTGCTTGGGCCCTAGCAAGTGACTTTCCAGAACGTTTAATGGTTTACATAACGTCCCTAAATGACATCTACCAAAGATTCTGGTGCTGTTGTATGATGACCTGTGAATCTGTGTCACAAGACCTCATTTCCAAAATGGTGACAAAAATAAATAAATAATAATAATAATAAAAAAAACTTTGTAGCACCTGTTTCCTACGTCACATACAGTAGGGCTTTTAGCCCTAAAATCATCAAGGAAAAAGTCTCCACATGGTCTATTTGGTTTGCATTATACCCCCCATAATGTCCCTTCATATTGATTAAAAAGCCACTGGGTATTTGTACAAAGTGTGGAGAGAGACCTGCAAAGAGAGCAGGCAATACCTTGAATGCCTCACATTCAACTTGCATATATTTTTTACTGTGAGGTGCGTTTAAGTCAAACCAGGACTTTTGATTGTCCAGAATAACAGAACACAGTTGAGAGAAAAAAAAACCCTCTTTATTTCTCTATAAAATCCTGTGCTCTTAATGTTTCACTAGTGCTTGGATATCATCAAGGTAGAATGTTTTCTCAGTACGCCAGATCTGCTTAATGGCTGAACCACTGGCCTCCCAAGATCTCTTAATGGGCCAGACTGATTTTCAAGGCTCAGACGTTCCAATCGCTGAATGTTTACGGGAACGATTGCAGTGGGCTCTGAGCCACATCGACCGGGATCGTCATTCACAGACGTACTGTACAGCCTTCTTTAAAACGTTTGCGCTATTTAAATGTTTTACTGCAGCCAAGAGTCTTACAGTATCACCATACTGTGATTGAATCCTTCTGTAAATGTTAATCAGCTTTACACCTTCAGTGAAATGTTCCTCATACTGCTTTATTATTTATAAAAACCTGTCTAATAACCTTCCTTTCACACAGTATGTTTTTCCTGTAGCTTGTGTTTTTGCTGCTGCTTCCTTCTTTTTCTGTAAGTGTGAGACACCCTAAATCAGACCTTCCAGTTTCTAGTTTAAATGCATTTCTTTTTTCAGACATCAGATTTATGATCATATCTCGCACTGAGCCACGCATCATACCGTCTCATCCGTCCTATCCAAGCAGACCAAGTGCTTGAAGCTCATCCTCTCACTCGCTGACACTTATGAAGCATTAATAAAAACTTGTACATGTTCCACCTGCTTGTTAACCGTTCCCTGCTTATCAAATCAGTAACTCTCACACTTCATTAAATGTTACACAGATCATAATCACCAGCTCTGTCACATCAAACAATACATGAACATGCACGGTCAGTCTCTCAGAGCATGATGATTCATTTTCCATCACGGCAAATCCGACAGCAGTGCCAGGTTTAATTCACGTCCCAGGTTTATCTTAATGTGTCAGCGAGACGTCCCTGTTTCTATAGCAACAACTCGCTGACGCTGGGCAGTTCTCTGGGAGAAAACGCCTTGCTGATGCCAGAGGTCAGAGGAGAACGGACAGAGCTGATAGAAGGGCAACAGTAACTCAAACTCAAATAGCATCGTGATACAACCGAGGTGTGCTGAAGAGCATGTGAGTCTGAACACACAGGATGTTGAACCTTGAAGCAGATGGGATGAAGGAGCACAAGACTCTCATGTTAATGTGGAGCAAGATCTCTAAGGAATGTTTCCAGCACCTTGTTGAATCAATGCCGTAAAGAATTAAGGTGCATGTTAAAAGAAAAAAAGAAGAAAAAAAAAACACAGACAGAGAGAGAGAGAGAGAGAGAGAGAGTGAGAGAGAGAGGGAATAAAACCGAGTAGTAGTGTGGTTAGTGTAAAAGGAATGTTTGTAACGCATAATAATAAACATGTGGGTTAAAAGGACCGAGTGAAGCCCCTAACGAGAGTGTTTCAACATCTCTGACCCCAATGGAACAGCACATTAACCTCAAAGTGTGTGTGTCTGTATGTGTGTCAAAATTCCTTTTACTGTACATGCCCTTCTTTTCCCTCTATCAATCCAACTATACGTTTTTCCCCCAAAATTGTTATTTATTTATTTATTTATTTATTATTAAACACAAAAAAAAGTAATGCTCCCCAGAGAAGTGTTGTGTCTCCGATATACGCAACATGATGTGATGAGAGCTTTCTGGTCCCCGGTGACAACACGCCCACCCCGAAATTCCTGTGTGTTTGCTTTAAACGCGGCGGAAAACCGTGAAGTCTCGGACTCCGCTCAAAGGCTTTCCATTCTCTGCGCTTTCCTCTGTTTCTCTTCCTCACTCCATCCATCACGGTAAACGACTGTTTGACAGATGGAGAGTTGTCTGTCATCACTAAGGACCCGCCCACACTCTACAAATCTAGTGGTTGGTGTGTGTGTGTGTGTGTGTGTGTGAGCGAAATACGGCTGCGAGACCCTAACATGCACAGACAACAGACAAGGCCCTCCCTGTAGGGCCGCCTGACCTCTGTGCATATGTGTGTGTGTGTGAGAGAGAGTGTGAGCATGTGCATGTGTTTAATGTTTCCTCTCGAAAGCAGCAGGCTCTTTACTGTGATGAGCAGCAGACAACATTTTTGCTGAATGATCTACATGTGTGTGGATGACGGAGCGCTTTCAGGATGTGAACTCGCTCCTTCTGAGTCGCCCGAATGGTTCCTTCCATCCCTTCCCTTCCTCTCTCTCTGCTCTGTCTCGTATAAATCCCCACCTGTGGTGCGGTTACAAGCAGCGACACCAGAGGATGCTGGAGATGTGACGTTTCTACAGGTAACAAGGGACGAACAGCTACGAAGCAGCACAGCACGCAGACAGGTGAGGCTAAAAACCCCTGAGGGACATTAAAAATTATGCTACAGCGATTATGTAACTTGTGCGGCTATGAATCGGGTCACGAGGGTCCCAGCCCCAGCATGTTGTCAATTGCTTCCATCTTTTTCATGCACTGAACTGATACAGACTGCGATTCCCACCGCAACCCGCCGCTATGAACAGCACACGTTACTCAGCCTTACATCCAGAGTCTCCTCATTAATCACCAGCAGGCCCATGTTCTTGGTGAGCAGCTTGCAGGAGTGACCTATAAAAGAGAGAGAAAACACACTTGAGACCTTTCGCAGCACTGTGAGTTTCAGGTCAGTAATGAGAGTTGCAAAACAGCACTGGTGCAGCGGAGTCTTAAATGGTGTACGCAAGAGATTACAACATGACATCAAAGAAAGGAAATAAAAGAAAAAGTAGGGCGTGTTCCCCAAATTAAATTATACGTTTCTTTTTTTAAACTGTCAGTAAATTACAACAACTAAAGGGTTAAAAAAAAAAAGATATGATTTTAGATCACTAAATTGATCTAATTGATCAGGCACTGTTGAGAAATCGATCTTGTTTTAATGAGAACCCCAGACACGGCCCGCGGAGAGGGGCCTTTAAAACACACCATGACGAGTTTAATGAGTAGAAATCCATGACCGTCTGTGGATATACAGTACAGCATGGCCTGGCGTCTCCGTCAGTGCACTGCAGAATCCCTCGGGGCCAGTTGAAGTTAGTGAGTGTGAGGACGTATGGGGGTGTGGGTGTGTGTGTGTGTGTGTGTGTGTGTGTGTGTGGATTGGGACAGAAGGGACTTCCACCAGGAAGAGACATATGCAAGGTGGAGATTAGATAAGGCAGAAGTATTGTGGCTTGCTTATTCAGACAGGTCGACTAACGAGGATTTGTGATGAAACAGAGTGTGTGTGTGTGTGTGTGTGTGTGTGTGTGTGTATATATTCATATATATATATTTAAAGTCTGACGTTAAATATATTCAACCAGCAAGTTTTTTCCTGGTTAGAAATGACACAGGCGTCTCCCAGAAAATAATAAGACGGTGTACAAGAGTCATCACTGTGGAAAAAATGATTACTCAACAGGTCGACCCAAAAAACGCAGCAAAAGTGGTGAAGCAATGGTTAGCAGACAAAAACAGTAACGTTTCGCAGTGGCCCAGCCACAGTCCTGACTTAAACCCAATTGAGAATCTGTGGAGGGGAGCTAAAGATCAGGGTAATGGCAAGGAGACCCTCCAACCTGAAAGACTAAAAAAAAAACAATCAGCAATCAGAGGAAGTGTTTTATTGCTGTAATAGCCAATAAAGGCTTTTCTATTGATTACTGAGAAGGGTGAGAATAATTTTGGACATGCCACTTTTTTTTTTATTAACTTCTGGGAGACGTCTGTGTCATTTCTAATCAAGAAAAAGCTTGCTGACTGAATAAAGTAACTTTAAGTCA
This sequence comes from Clarias macrocephalus, assembly GCA_011419295.1. Taxonomy (NCBI): domain Eukaryota; kingdom Metazoa; phylum Chordata; class Actinopteri; order Siluriformes; family Clariidae; genus Clarias; species Clarias macrocephalus. The sequence continues at coordinate 21,999 of JAAGKR010006333.1, read as the reverse complement.
GAATCTGCCTGGGGTATGAATAATTTCCGGTTTGACTGTATTTGTGCCTTTACTTCGTTGTTTAGGATTGATTATACTGTTTCTAATAGAATTGATTAAACTCTTACTGATTACGCTGCTGCTCTTTTGACTACATTTGTGATTCCCCCTTTTTTGTCCTGGACGCTTGATGCCTGATAATCTGTGTATGATCCTCTGTGTGTTTCTTACTCTTTTTGGTTTGGTTCTGAGCCCTTTGCAAATTCCTTGTATTAGTTGTAAATAGTGGTTTGTACAGAAATACTTTTCATCAGGAATGTACTGAGAATTTTGTGTCTGGCTTTCTTGACCAAAGCTGTTAAACTTATGGCAATTAAACACTGGGGGGTGGAAAAAAAAAATCATCACCCTTCTAGCCAGACCCCATTAATATATTTTTCACACTGCACGGAAATAACCAATACTGGCCTCAGAGCAGAGCAAGTACATTATTTCCACTGATAGCCGTGCAACACAGAATCGTTCTTGTCTGAGCGGAGGAAGTAGGAACGTAATTAGGGCAACACGCCCGCACAGCAGAAAGGCTTACACCTCACCACGTTGTTGAGTTACAGGGTAGTAGAGGACACAGAGGGATGTTTGGCTTGGCTTGAGGGTATTTGTTTGCACTTTTGAGTCTAAGAGGGCTACAGTGGCACAGAGGCCAAGAGCAACAGGTCAGCTGAGGCAGAGGGCAGCCTCATTGACCAGCGTGTGGCTTTCACCAAAAACCCCTTAATTATTCCTACAGGCTAGGAGAGTCAGAACACCCTCGACTCAGACAGAGAAATCAGTCAAACTCACTGAGCACAGCGATTCACACCGAGCCAGAGATCAGACTCGACTCCACAGCAGACGCAAAACACCTAGAGGCCACTCAACTGCTTTCTTTGGCTTTTGCCTGGATCTGTCCTCACACACACACACCACACACTTACAGTACTTACTTTCCTACTAGTGCCGTTTACTGGTGCTTAAATCAGCACTGAATGGAGGACGCGGCTTGTTCCTTCCTTTTCCTGTTTGGGCTGGACTTCAACATATGATCCACTAGGTAGGGATAACCAGCAACCTGTGGCTCTGCCTTTCCTCGCCTGTCTCTTGGGAATGATCGAGAGAGAGGTTTAGACCTGCATCTACTGCATCCATTAAACCAGTGGGTGTGATGGAAGAGTCAAGTAAAAAAAAAAAAAAAAAGGACCTAAAAGCATTAAATGTATTTAATTCATTGAAGTTCTTAGTCAGTTCAGAGCTAGAATAAACAACAATGCATGGTATTTTTTCCATTCACTCTCTCTTTCTTACCTACTATTTGGCTTATTAATTAATGCACTAACAAGCCAAAAAAGTTTCACTCTGGCCTCAGCTGTTTGATTTTCGCTGGGTGCTGTGATAACCTGAACCATTGGGATGAGACGTACTGTACTATATGGACAAAAGGTACATGGATCCCTGACCATCACACCCATACCGCCTCTGTACGCTGTGGCCTTACAATTGGAACTTAAAGGCTTAAACCTGTTCCAGCATGACAACGCACCTGTGCACAAAGCAAAGTGTTTAAAGATGAAGCTTGTCCAAGTTGGAATGGAAGAGCTTGAGCGGCGCTCGCAAATCCTTGATCACCTTTGTAATGAAAGGAAACACTGACTGTACACGCCTGAGCTTATTATTGGCTGAATGAACACAAATCCCGACGGCCGAAATACAAAAGGAATAACCTTCAGATTTACTTAAGTATCAGATGGACTGAACTTGAATCAGCATAAAGTTGACTCTCTCTCTTTCTCTCATATATTTTGCCATCTGCAACCATCCGCACTGGATTCAACCACCTGCTACATTCGTCAGGGAAGGCAAATCATGCAATTATGCATAACAGCCAGCAGGTGGCAATATTACCACTTTAGTATTGCACTGTTATGCATCACTATGGTTATGTAAAGTATAAATATTTGATGTAGGATGTAGTGGAGTACAGTAAAAGTAAAAAAAAAAAAAAGGATTCACTAATAAAACTACTCAAGTGAAGTACAGATACATGGAATATGCAACAACATAAATGTTCCTTGTTACTTTCATCCTCATACTGCTTGGGAATAGCAAAGAGGGACTATATCTGGAACAGGACATCTTTTGGACACCAGGGTGATTTGCGGAACATTATGGGGTATTTGAAATACAACAAAACGCATTCCGAATCCCACCCTGCAGACCTAAAAGGTGCAAACTGGAGTAACTCTTCAGGTGGGTGGATTTTTTCTTATGTTTTATTTAGTTCTTTTTCACACGGTGGTTGTTGATATCAGCATGGCTGTAAGAGAACTCTGCAGCAAAGCACTGTGTCGAGAGAGCCGTAGCTCTGCAGCTGCTCAGCACAAAGGGCTGATTCAGGGCTGCGCTGCTAGGTGGCCACAGAGCACGCTCTGTTTGGCTCTGCTCCTGGTCTGCTAGCTGTTTGAAGCCCAAACACACAACAGATCGCTGTTTAGGCTAATCATACGAGCCACATCTGAGAACAAGGACTGAGCCGCAAAGACTGAAGCGAAGCAGCGGGTGGTGTGGGGGCGGTGACTGGTTGTCACGTGTCCCACGGCAGCACTCCTGGACTTGCACACAGGAAACAGGATACATTCTGCGTCCCTGAGCACGAGGACAAACAGGGAGAGACCGCGTCTCATCCGACTGCATGTTAGGACTCACCTATATTAATGGCGGTCTCCTGCTTGTCTCCGGTCAGGATCCAGATCTTAATGTCGGCCTTCATCAGCGTCTCAATGGTCTCTGGGACATGATCCTGCAGCTTGTCCTCGATCGCAGTGGCTCCAAGCAGCTGCAGGTTCTACAGCGAGGATTAGAGACGCAACAGCAATCGGTACTAAATCGATTTCACAATAATGACACTAGTTCAGATTTGAAATTAATGTAGAAGTATTGAAACCACATAATAGGACCAGTTTTGAGTCATGATCCAAGCACAGTCCAGTTTAAAATCAGACGACTACTACAAACAGTTCAACATCTGAATAAATCCAGATGTTTTTCGTTCACATTCGCCTCCCTCAGTGGTCGGTAGAACAAATCCAAATCTAACGAATAAAGTGTATTTTTTCACATCACACTTCAAGTTTTTAATGGAGCAAAGACGGTATGAATGTGGAAACTACATGCTGTTCGACAAGTACAGTTTGAGGATCGGTTTGCTTTTTTAGGAGAGAAATTGTTCACCAAATCAATTTTTTCATTAAACAAACATTAAGTAAAAATTGCCAGCTAAAATTCTCCGCTCAATTTGCTTACTGTACTCGTTACAAAGTCTTTGGGCCAAAATAGGGGTAATAAATATCCGTCAAATCCTACGAAAAATTACATAATTACATCCAGAATTGCGCTGGCCGAACCCGCAGGTTTGTTCTCCGTTCTGTGCGGTAACGCAAATGACTTCCAAACGTCTGACCTTCCCTTTAGGTTGCGCTACATTTCGCCCGGATCGTGCTGCTGCTTCACCACATCCCCGCTCTCTTACACGTGCTGCGTCATGGCGCCAACGGTATGACCGACTCCAGCATCCGAAGGTGAGAACGATGATTTAAAGATACAGTTTAACAGCTAAATAAGAGCTTACACATTTAGGGGAAATGCAAAGTAATTTAATCATTTTGAAAGTTAACAGCCAGGTTCTGAAATGTGAACCTGATCCAAGAAATGATGTCCAAACAGCCGTGTCCCATCAGGTTCACAGAGAGAACTCAAAGCTCTCCTTCATTTCATAATATTAAAAAAAAAAAAAAAAAGGGAAAAAAAAAATCCCTGCTTGACTCTCTGCATTTAACATCAGAATTTAACATTCATGACAACTGCTTCGTTCCCAGTCACAGCATCAGTGAAGGCCTTCCCGGAAAGTGCGGTAGAGTGGGAGTGTGGAGCGGATCGCTTTCTCAGACTCGAGCAGCAGGAGTGTTTTCCTCTGGTCAGCTCACCCGGGGTACACTGCGAGCTGAGTGAGGATGTGGCATCGGCGGGAAAAGACAGGAGCGGCGAGCGCTTAGGAGAATCACAGTCATGCTCCGACCGCAGACGCCTGGCTGTATACGTGCATGTGTGTGTGTGTGTGTGTAAGAGAGAGTGTGAGAGAGAGAGAGAGACAGAGAAAGGGTGTGTGGCTGCTTGGAAGTGTTTTTCTCAGGAAGCCCCTGGCCTTTTGACCGACCACAATCTTTTCGAAGCAGCCAGAGTTATGACTGAACCCTGGAGAGCGGGCAGAGCTGTAGAACACAGGAACGTAGATCTTGAAAGTAAATATTTTGCACGCAGGGGAGGGAAGAAAAAAAAATTTTTACGACTTCACTTTGTTTCCAAGCTAAATTTTTAGGGCTTTTTTAGTGCAAAAGCAGCGACACAATCAGTTTTTTTTTTTTTTTTCTATTAAAAATCACTACATCAGTGTGTCCCTGGCGCTGGTGTCCACCATGATGCATGACATAATTACACCTCATCCATGTAAGACACAAAAATCTGTGTGCGCGCGAGAAGGAGAGATGAAAGAGCGTCTCTTACTGCCCCCTGCTGACTGGTTTCAGTCATAACCCGGGCGTCGATCCTAATTTTGTTAACCGGACTCTCTCGGTTCCCTCCTTTGCAAGAACGGGCCTTGCTGACAGAAACCAATAAGGCACGGGACACACATTCACTTATAGAAGTGTTAAGTCGCTGGACATGCCGACTCCGCAGATGCACGGCAAGGCGACTGAATTAACGCTGATCTGAAACGGCTTAGCGTGTTCATCGGTGCTGAGCGCTCACTGTCGTCGAGAATAATTATACAACAGCTTCGATTCGGTGTCAAACCTCTCATGGTCATAGAAGTGAGGTTTCCGCTTCCGAAATGTCCCTCAGCTGCCATAAATCATCTGCTCAGGACACATTAACATGTGCTTAAGCTCTTCAAAGAGCCCATAATCTACAGTACAGCAAACTAATATTCAATACTAGATTTTCAACACTAGATTGATTAATACTAATAAGCAAGTAAAAAAAAACATTTATAGCAGAAAGCATTTCTAAATAAATCTGTCAAACTGTACGCACTATTAAACCATTTTTGCGAAGATTCAAGAATACATACTTGCTTGTACATTTGGAACAAAGACTGCAGCAATGTGACCTTCATGATCAATTTATTATCAATAAATACATTTCACTCTCATTCTCGATACTACAGGGTCGCGGGGGCCTGGAGCTTATCCCAAGGGACTTGAGGCACAAGACAGGGTGTCAATCCATTGCAGGTGCACTATGGGCCATTTATAAATACCAATTATCCTACGCTGTGTGTCCTTGGACTGTGTTGAAGCATCAGTGCATTTTTCCCCCCCTTTACTGACTGAAGAGTCTTGGGGGAGATTTAACTGAGAAGGTCGACTCTTCTGTCACCAGTACAAGATCTCAGCCAAAAACTTGTGCAACTCTGGCTGGAAAAGTTAAGATGTCGCATAAAGCTGTTGAAACAATGCCACAGTGAATGTGTGCTGCAATCGAAGGTTCATGTGATGCAATAAAATGTGCGATGCAAAAAAAAGTGTCCCTTTTTTTTTTTTTCGGTTTCAAGTCACATTTCATGTAAACGTCCAGCATGTTTGATCTCTATAGGTCAACACCTGATGCATTGATCCCTTGTGTACTGTATACACGTTTTTAGCTGGTAATTCAGGTGCAAGTTACAGTATAGAGTTAGTGTGCAATCTAAAGAATGCAGAATAATCACAAGCTTGATTTCGATTACAACCGATTTTCATCTGCAATCATAGTATAAAATATTCTGCCGATTAATATATCAGTTACTCATATTCGCAGAGATGATGTGACACCTGATGTAACTATCCAGATCTGCAGCATTTCTGTAGCGGAAAGCCTCGGCCAGTGTTGGCTCAGAAGGGAAAAGGACACATGAATTTAAAAGTGTTAGTAACAGAATGAAAGGTGTATAAGATATGAGTGCGAGTACAACACCGACCTTCTCGATGAGCTCGTAGCTCTCCTCCATTTTGAGCGCTCTGTTCTGCAGCGAGGTGCAGGCGCGATGATGGACTTCCTGCCACTGCTGGTACGACGACTCGGATACGTCTGCCACGGCGAAGCACAGTGTACGCAAACCTACAGAAACGAAAAAAAGTACACACGAGAAACAAACAGTACTCATTCAGTGACTCACTAGTGTGCATTACTCATGGCCATAATTATAAAATCATGAGCAGCAATTTGTTCTGCTATTTAGGATGTTGTCACTGTTTAAATAACGAGGCTCGATATTGAATCCTCATGGAACTTAATAAACTGTGATATCTCTCTCAGCCACCAGGGGGCAAATAAAAAACACAAACCGGTTTAAAACCAGAAAGAGCAACATGAAGACTGCAATGCTGAAAACCTACAGTACAATGTTAAACCTTATTTGTGTTCCATAATGTGTGTGTGTGTGTGTGTGTGTGTGTGTGTGTGTGTGTGTGGTGCATGCGTGTGTGCGTGCGTGCGTGCGTGCGTGCGTGCGTGCGTATGTATTCTCACCCTCTGTAGCAAACTGCTCCAGATGTTTCAGTGTAATATCCTTATACCTTGAGCTGTCTGCCAAGCGGTCGTAGATGACCGTGTCCTATGAAACAGAGAGAGTGAACAGAAGACAAGCAGTCAGAATGTGGGAGAACATCAGCAGGAAACATTTGCGCTTTACATCACAGCACAATCTATTCTAATCGCAAGCGTGTCTACCTTTGTCGTGCTTTCTTTAACATAAGTGTTGCACTTCATCTTTGAGAGGTGAAGCTTGCCTTTCTAGCACAAGTTACAGTACTAATTTAAATGCTCAGGATGTACCCAGGTCAGATACGATAATGTTGATATAAGCTGGTTAAAGGTTTATTATACAACACTTTATTCAAACCAAGTAACCTGATTGAATGGGTGGTGATAATAGACGGTAACAGCACTGCGATGTTTAACTACATCTGTCGCGTCACATCCCAGGTGTTCGAACAACAGGTAATTACACTAAAAGTCGGTCCACCATACTGAGGAGGAGAGCGCAGCTGCCTTAAAACCCACATTCAAAACCAGTCACAGAAGCACTTGCAGCAAGAAATCACATCTGATAATGTTAGAACATCGTTACACAAAAAAAAGGAGCCATTTTTCCAAAATGCCTTTGAACCATCTGTTTTTTTTTACAGCTATAACTAGTCTCTAACATGAGGCTGAATCCTAAATCACTCCCCAACCCCTATTCTAGAGCACTACTTGCTGTGTGGGATACGGAGTCATGCACCCTACATAGCCAGCTAGCTTTTCATTTAACACTATTTGGGATTCAACCCCAGAACCTGTAAGTTAACGGAGCTGGTATTCTGAAACAGAATGAATGGAAATGTAAAGAGAAACGTACAAATCACTCTGGGGATCACTCTGGGGATCACTCTGGGGATCACTCTGGGGATCACTCTGGGGATCACTCTGGGGATCACTCTGGGGATCACTCTGGGGATCACTCTGGGGATCACTTTTTTCTTTCTACATTGTGAAGCAATGCTGAAGGCGTCCAACATATGCAATAATCTCCTTTGAACAGCATCTGCTACTCACGATCTGTAAAGCCTTCATAACGGCTCTAATCTGAGGTGCTGGTGACTCTAAATAAGCTTCTCCTCTGCAACAGACGTAGCTTTCGGTCTTGCTTTCATGTGAAGGTCTTCATGAGAACCAGTTTCATCATGGTACTTGATGTGTTTTACAAATGCACTTTTATATCATACTGTTCTAGCAAGAACTATTCCAGAAAGGCTGGCCTCCGTGTCTTGAAATAACAACTGTTGTTACATAATTATCTAATGCCACATGTGTTAGTGCATAATTTAGGAATCACCAGTACTGCTGTAGAATGCAGAAAATAAATCACAAAACAAAAACAAAGAAATTTGCATGTGATCCCGAACTTCTGAGCAGTAGTTTAAAGTGACTGTCCACCACCTCCATGGTTTATTCTCCTTAGCTTTTGACTACATAGTACCGATAAAATTTATTATTATTATTTTTTTTAAAAGGCAGCAACTTGGGAGAGCCGTTTCAAGGCTTGGGATATGTTTCAAGGCTTAACATGTTGTGTGGACTGATGCAGTAAATACCAAAACAGACAATTTTCCTGAGCAGTGGAACAAAGATGATGAATGCAACTGCTGAATAAAGACAGATGGAAATGAATTGTTTAATATCGGCACCTCATTGTTTGGTAGTGTTTATAGGAATTTTTTAATACATTACAAAACATTATTTGTTGGTCACCATCTGAGAAACTTGATATCGTTCTGCTGGGATCAAATGAACAAGTGCCAGGTTAAGGCCAAATTAAATCTGTACGAGATCTAGAAATTTGACCCAAATAATAAACAAACTAAATCCCAGAAAAGATTTAAATCAGTATGCAAGCCAACAGAGGAAAAAAATAAATCCTTCCTCTTGGTTGGCTGTTTAAAAAACACCAAGCTCTGTGCGTTATTAAAAAAAAAAAACTCCTTCTCACACACACACACACACACACACACACACACACACACACACACACACACACACACACACACACACACACACACACACACACACACACACACACACACACACACACACACGTAAACCAGCTCGGTTTCAGACTCGCTAATGTGCGTGAGCTCGAGTCATGCTCGAGAGACGATGCTCGAGGAAGCAGCCGAAGCCGCTGCTGTCATGGTTGCCAACGTTTGGAAGCACACTGTTGCTATGGTGATAGACAAGACACTCACTGCTCCTTTACAGTACAGCCGGATCTTTCCTGATGGAGTGCGCATGATGACCGACATCCTCTTTCTGGCACTGTGGAAGAACAGTCATCATCACCATCAACAACATCATCACAATGAATAAATCTACACAGGAACCTGAACAGTACAATATGGTTTGATTTCATTTGAATTATCCACAAATTAAATAAAATGAATGAATCTGTCAGATATGATGGATTCCAAGAATAAAACCACAGCGCACCTTGTGAACTCCAACACATGTAGCAGTTCGTATTTCTCTTCATCACCAATCTGAAAGAAAGAGAAAGACTGATAATATCAATACGCTTATTTCTAAACCTATAAAAATATTTTTTGCCGCACTCAAATTGATCATTCTGAAAGATATTGATTCTGAGCTGGAGAGTCAGTGAGGTGTGCAGGCAGGTTGGAACGGGTTGAGAAAAGTGGCAGGTGAGTTTCGTGATATAAGAGTATCAGCAAAAATGAAAGGAAAGGTGTTATAGACGGTGGTGAGACCAGCGATGCTCTACGGCTTTACAGACTGCGGCACTGAAGCTGGAGGTAGCAGAGCTGAAGATGTTGAGGTTCTCTTTGGGAGTGACAAGAAAGGATAGGATTGAGAATCCATCAGAGTCCATCAGACGGCGGCCGGGTATTCTTTAGCTAAAATCCCTAAACGGTTTCCCATTCATTTTCAATGGCAGTGCTAAACCACTACGGATGCAATATACCTTCGGCCGCCGGTGGCCTCTGTGGAGCGCGCCGGCCTCATTCCGCGCGCTGATTGGTCGAGCCGACATAGAAAAAACCCTAAACCATTTCCCATGCATTTTCAATGGTAGTGCGCCGGCGGCCTCGTTCTGCGCGCTGATTGGTCGAGCCGAAATAGAAAAAACCCTAAAACGTTTCCCCATTCATTTTCAATGGTAGTGCTAAAACCGCTACGGAATGCAATATACTTTCGGCCGCTGGTGGCCGCTGTGTGGGCCGCCGGCCTCGTTCTTCGCGCTGATTGGTCGAGCCGAAATGGAAAAAACCCTAAACCGTTTCCCCTTCATTTTCAATGGTAGTGCTAAAACGCTACGGATGTAATATACTTTCGGCCGCTGAGTGGCGGGACGACCCATGTTAGATGTTTAGGAGATAAAGTCAGAGGCCGGATTGAGGTGGTTTGGACATGTCCAGAGGAGAGATTGTGAATATATCTGTAGCAGGATACTGAGGTTTGGAATTCCCAGGCAGGAGGTCTAGAGGAAGACCCCTGAAAGGGAACAGCCGAAAGACGAAGAAGGAGAAGAAAAAGGCTATAGCATCATCTCAGAAGCAGGATACAGCAGATTCATTGAATTCAGTTCAAATCGCGCAACTACACTATTACCTGCTGCTCAAAGCACCTCGGCACACTGCACTGATTAAGATGGATAAACAGCAAGCGTAGCTTGTTACACCCACTCATCCCACCCGAGACGCCTTCCTTGCATGTTAAATATTAATCTTCCTTTATTATACAGCTTCCCCGTAGAATATTTTTCATATATGACGAGCGTCCAGACGCGTGAATGTGCTGTTACTCTAGAAAGGACATCACATTAAAGCTGGCACATCTAACATCCATGATACAGCCAGATCTACTGTGTCAGAGCTGCTGTTGTGGAAAATCAATCCACACCTTCAGATTTACGAGTTCGCAGTGCCGTGCTGTCGAGATTAGATATCACAGATCTACTGGACTGAATCACAAACAATGCTCTTCTTGTCTCACTGGAAGCATTATAATGTGAGGAAAAAGAGGCATGACTGCCTTATTATGAAAGTTCCTTTAGCAGGACACAATAGCCCTAATGAAGTGTGATTGTGTGTGTGTGTGTGTGTGTGTGTGTGTGTGTGTGTGTGTGTGTGTGTGTACAACAAACAGAATGTGTAGTGAGAGTCAACAGTGGAAGAGATAAGCTTTTGCCTTGGCGACATACAGTATGGTGTGCGCAGAACTCACCGCCTCGATGATGACGCTGTCTGGAGTCCTAGCTGCGAAAACGAAGCCGAGGTTGCGTGCTGCGCGGACGAGGGCTCCTTCGTCTGTCGTGGTTAAAAATAAATAAATAAAGGAAGGAAGGAAGGTCAGGACAGCAGTCATGAGCACTGATGCTAGACGATGCTTGAAACAAGGTTGCAGGAAACATTTGTAGATCTGAGCTGTAATGTCATCTATAAAAATAAACAGATAAATGCTGGACGCGATATACAGTACACAGCATCGTAAACTAGCCATTATCTAATCAAATGTTCTCTCTGCTTGAGTGATTTTTTTTTCACTTTTATGAATATGGATTTAGCCTCCCAAACAATGTGTTTTTCTCATTAACTGGGTACTTTCGCCGACATGATGAGAAATCAAAGCAAACCAAATATCAAAATAACCTAAAAACAAAAAACAGATTTTTTGTTCATTTTGTTTCCGAACCAAACTGTTTGTACGTCTGTGATGAGAACGAAGCTGGTTACTAAGAACAAGAAACGTTAATGCATCTCACACTGATGAGGAAAATGTTCTTCATATACAAGATATACAGGTAGTCCCCGACTTATGAACATCCGAGTTACGAATTTCCGCAGATACGGACAGACCACGATTCTACGAACATCCATCGATTCGAGCAAATCGCAGAAGTAGCTCATGTGTACTGTACAAAAAATATACACTGCAGTGCTCCAGATACCAAGATTACAATTACTGTATATATAATATTTTCCGCGTGCAAGTGAAAGTATAAAATGACCAAAGTCCGGAATATTGTATCTGGGGTGCGGAAAAAAAAAAAAAAAATCAGTTGGCCTCACAGGTTTCAATCAACCAGCACGGAAGCATGATGGTAGATAATGGACGTCCTCTAAAGCTGTCCTGATGGTAAATAATCCGACTTATAAACGTGCTCCCGGAATGGAACTCGTTCGTAAGTCGGGGACGACCTGCACAGTGGAATGCAAAAGTATTCAGCTTCCGGTGGGAAGAATATTCAGGAGAAACCCCTGGGAAAACACTCAACAAAAACCGGCATTTAAAACATGATGGAGCTCTGAATCTGTGGCACTGAGTGAAAATTGCAGTCAATAAAAAATATTAATGAAATAAAACAGACCAAAACGTTCCAAAAATGTAAAGAACTTTGAGCAAACAGTGTGCAAAGCTGACAGGAACATAACTCATCAGACATAAAGCTGTTAGGGCAGCGAACGGTGGCTTTACCGAGTCCGAAGAGCGTGAAGACAAATGGAAGCAGCTTTTTTCTGTTTCATTTTATCCTTTTTAAAATCTGCTGAAAAATAATAGATTTCTCCCTAACTTAATCATAGTCAATTCTCACCCATGTCTCTGGTAGGCTGCACTCAAAGACAAGCTTCCTCTGAGACTGCAACGTTTCAACCTGCTGTTCAGGAAATGTTGTGACAGTATAACACACATGCGGAGGAGAGCCCTTTAAATCTGCCCCTTTAGCTTGCATGAGGTCACAGATCCCCATGATTGGCTAGTGTCACTCTGACTGATGAGAGAAGATGAAAGAACAGCTCTCTAGACACCAGGCTGTAACACTGTCTGGGAATCAATCTTGTGATGTCCAAATGATGGTGGCAAACATGCTTCTGTTGAATCACAAATTAATCTTTTAAGAGCTTTTAAGATACTTTCTTTCAGCTGCTCCAGTCTAGGGGTCTCCACAGTGGACCATCTGATCCGCATACGACTTTGGCACTGGTGTAACGCCGGATGCCCTTCCCAACGCAACCCTCCCATTTTATCCTGGCTTGGGACCAGAGCATACAGGTTTTAAAAATAAATAACATCAGGAAAATTGCCAAGTGTAAGGTTTAAGAAGGTTGAACTGTTTTGGAGTTTGGAAAGCCTTTCAAAATGGACACTTGAGCTGAAAGTCTAACATCCATTAGCATACAAATGTCACTCCACAGACAGGGCTATATTAAATCTTCTAAAGCTGGTTTCAATCTCGGGGGTCAGAAGAAGAATACGGGTCATAATACTGACAAATAAGTGCCACGAGTTACTTTCAGACACTGAAATCAAACCCGATGTATCCACAGGAGTCCATCTGTCCTTATCAAGGACTCAAGAGAAAATTATAAAACAAATACTTAATACTCAACGTCATACTCATTAAGATTTGGAAAACAACACAAAATGGCACTTTTCTCTCAATACTGAGGTCTGGGAGAGATGCAGTTCACGTCTGTCTGCTCAATCTCAGAGACGAAAGCCACAGGAAATTACAGCAGCATTCAGAAAACAAACACATTAACATGAGCCGAGAATGAACACAGTTCAATCTTTACTGAACTTTCTATTAAAAGTACCAAATCCTTACTGACTAAGAGGAAGACTGAACTAATAATTTAAGCAGGGATGCCAAGTCAGAGGGCGGATCAGTGGCGTAGTGGTTAGCGCTGTCGCCTCGCACCTCCGGGTTCCAGGTTCGATTTCCGCCTCGGGTCGGTGTGCATGGAGTCTGCATGTTCTCCCCGTGCTTGGTGGGTTTCCTCCCACTGCTCCGGTTCCCTCACACGGTCCAAAGACATGCAGGTTATGCTAAATTACATTTAACTGAGCCCGAAAATTATGATATTGATGTAACGTTTTTTCATTCTTGTCTATAAAATAAAATTCTTTACTTCGATGCACAAGTACTTTGTGTGTACTGCAAGTTGAGATGTTACAGCTGTGCGGCCCATAAGAAAACCACTTGTTGGTGAGACCAAACTTGCTGTTTCTGGTTATTGTTCCTAAACCAGTGCTTGGTAATATTATCTATAACCAAAGCACTAATTAAAGGCACGATACAGTGATTTAGTTTTTTTTGCTGCTGTTTATTATGCAGCCCTTACTGAACATCACAGTCATTACAGATTGACTGACAGACCTGGAGAGGCGGCTTGGTAGGCGATGGTGTCGTCAGTGCGCTCAGGGACGGCTGTGTGACAGATTGCCATCATTGTCATAAACTCCTTGATCACAGCAGCGGTGGGCTGGAGGAGGAGAAAAGCAGACTGTGGGGACTGCACGTAGACAAATACACTGCACGTATCAGATCAAACACATTAGAGCTCAATTCACTGCATTCACCAACACCTGCTCCTGGACAAAACGATGACATTAGAGTCACAGGAGCTACTTAACGTCATAAGACATGTGGACATGTCCAGCTGCACACAGCGTTATACAGCTGAGATAAACTCTGCTCACTTTTTCATTACACTGATAAACCAAGAGAAATATTTTATCCTGTTTTTATCCTTCTGATTACTCTTTGATGCATAATTGTGTGAGTACAATGTGAATGGAGTGAACGCATGTCAAAGGAAGGCTAAAAGAGAGAGAGAGAGAGAGAGAGAGAGAGAGAGGGAGAGAGAGAGAGAGGGAGAGAGAGAGCGCAACAGAGATACACACACAACTCTTGACTACTTGGCTACTATTGCTTTGTTTTTTTTGGTTAAATGACAGGAAATAAAAAGCTCTGTATCACGAGTTTAGTTGGAAATGCACATTAGTCTTCACACACAGTATACACACAGTCCATCAGTTATTGACATTTACAAATCCTGAAATCAAAAAGAAGGAAAAAGTCTTTGAGGGACTTTGACCACAGCAACATTTTTTTTTTTTTATCGTAGAAAATATCAGCGCCAGAATCAGTTTAAAACAGTGTGATGACAACAACAATCTTAAGCTACATCTACACTGTCAGTTAAATGTGACCCAATATCTGACATTTTCTATGTCCGTGTAAACAGGAAAAAAAACGCATGCATTCTGATATTTCGAGATCGGTTTCAGGCCTCCTTCATATGTGGAAATAAATCAGATATAAATCAGATATGTGCTAATGTGATTGTCGTGTAAACAGACAGCTCGGATTTTCTGAGGCATTGCGTTCTGTACGTCATTAAAACTGCAACTTCTTTGCGGTTTAATGACGTAATCAGGCACACCGAGGCACTGCTCATCCCACACAGACGCGCCGATGTGCGTTAGCCCGCACCTGTTGCAAGCCACCAGAGAGCGACCCTGACACGTCTCGCACCCAGACGTTCCTCTGAATGGTTGAGGACACAATAAATGTGTGCAATGATGCCCTTTTCCTCCTTCTCCGTTTCGCAAACTTTGTATATATCGCAGAGCTAGCATCAAGCATATTTCGCCTTCGATCATCTTGGCTAGTGTGTAGTGCAAAAACCTCCCTTTAAGTATGTGCGATGTTTCAGATGGTATGGCAAAAGTAAACACCTGAATAGGATACGGGTCATAGTTGAAAGAACGTGTAAACAGACAGTCAGAAAAATCAGATATAGGCAAAAAAATCAGATTTGGGCATCGAGACCTGCAGTGTAAACGGGGCTTTACACTCAAACACTCAAGGCCACACCCACATTCAATTTATTGCTTGTTTTTTTTTCCCCCTCACTTCACACATTGTATAGAATCATTCTGAGCCCCGGGTCAATTTTAGACGAGGGTTGCTCAAGTCAAACCAGGGCATTTGTTTACCGAACAAACAGCAGAACATTTTTATGACCGCAAGAACTCCCTTTATTTCTTTGTATAATCCGCTGCTACACTAATGCACTTATCCCAGTGTATCACTAGTGCTTGGATTCCATCAAGGTAGAAAGTTTTCCGCAGTACGCCAGACTGGACTGCCTGCTTCACATCTCCACTAATGGAACAAACATGTGCTAGTGGATTGGAGCGAGATCAGGACGGTACGGGGGATGTGGCAATGACTCGTGTGCAAGTGGTGTTGGTGAACGACGATGTAAACGGTTTCCACAGCCAGATGTTTCACTTGCTCAAGTTGTATCTAGCTATCTGTGTATTTTCAAGGATCTGGTGTTCTGCTTGATGACTGTTCACGGGAGCGACTGCGGCAGGCTCTAAGGCAACCACGGGTGAGATCGTCTGCCTTCTTTAAAACATTTAGCAAAAATACGGAGTATTTCTAAGTCGTAGTGGCATTTACAACGTGATATGTCAGAAGGCATACAGATATATAAAGCTGTTCGAAATGAAACAGGAAGTTTATAGATCACTGACCACTTACTGCGTTTGCTGTCAGCTTGAGCAATGAAAATGCCAAACTGACATTTGTGTGGGGAAAAAAGCTCAAGAGTGAAAGTCCCCTCACTAAACTAGAGTATAAACTAATTACACATTACACTAATAATTTATTTAACATCCGTGGCCATGCTCTCCAAACCGGGCCTATCTATTCCCCTAAAGAACATGATTACACTAGCCTAATTCTCCTGGACTCAGTGACACCATTTCGCATAATCACACCGGCAGCTCTCTATCGCTCAGTACACGTTTTTTTTTCTTTTTCCACCTGGCACGACTTCACTTTCTCTTTCTCTGCTTGTGTACTCATTTCGTTTTATCTCCAATTTGCTTCCATTTTCTGTGTGTGTGACTGGCAACAGATATGAGGAGGTACGAGTGCTGTGAGATCCTGAGCGCGGCAAAGCAGACACGGAGACTTTATGGTACTTACATGATTGCTTTGGAGATTTTCCAGCAAACTGGGGTCATTAAATCCAGCTTCCTCCATCGAGTGAGAGCTATGACTGCAGAGAGAGAGAGAGAGAGAAGAGAATGGACAGACATGATTAAAAACGGAGAAGAAAAGATGACATAAACTAGAGCTATGATTCCTGACTAGGCTTTCTATTGTCTGTAAATAGACTTTATGCATAGACTTTAGGAGCTACACAAAGAAGACATTATGAAAATTAAAGTTAGAGCTTTATCACGGATACACAGCCGGCAGTCAATCACGATCCGTAGTCCAGTAACGACACAACCTCGAGTGAATTCGAATGAGACGACATTTCTTGTTTGTGATCCAGATCATTTGTATCGGATTACTTTCTGAGACGTACTGTAGCGTCCCGACATGGCCATTTTCACCTGCAATCACGATTGCAGTCTTAGAAGCGCTATTGATCTCTGGGTCAGTGATGTATAGCTCGCAGTTTATCAGTCTGCTTGTGGTGTTATCTGTAGTCCGATACTGAACAAGCTTGTGTTAAGGGCACATCCAGGCTGCCTACTGTACTGTATATAAACACTGACATTTAACTCCAACAAGGCCTTAAAAATCCTTCTGTACCATTCAGCAACAATCACATGTACACAAAATGACCGTTATTTCCAAAAATAATTTCTGGATGCACTCAAACAAATACAGTAATACTGAAGTGCACATTTCCTTGTGGCTGGTGTGATCCAATCTTTCACATGTCTGATATGTATTTACTGTATATTTAAAGAAACAAAACAACACTTTGGTTTCTTAGTAAAGTCGTTCTGAATCGCCTCTGAGCCATCAGGGCTCTTTTACGGTATCTATGGTTAATGCGAACTAAGAAACTAACTAGCTTTTTGACACAAGGCTGAATCCCGAATCCCTCTCGAACCCCTGGTGAAGGACACTACTTTGTGTGTGGAACGAGGGACTGTACAGCCTATGGAAACGCAGACGAGAGATGTCCACTTTAGCACACAGATCAACCTCAAATATAGCTGCTATAAAGTAAGCGATCACAGGAACTAACCTGTTTCCCAAAATTAAACATAGCTACACTATAGAATCATGGATTAGCATCTTCTAGCAGTATACCCTTTTCCTGTTCTTTTCACTTGGATAATTTTGTATAAACAGCTCTGACAGTATTGATCCCTTCAGACACGAGACCAGGAAAGAATTGGTGTTCGTGTTACCAAATGAGACGAATATGTTTACAATCCCTTCTGACTCTCTCTTGTAAGATTCGTGTGTGATATTCTGTCTCAAATCCACATCCCCGAGACTGGATGACGTTATTATCTGACCCGTAGTGCGATTCAGTAAAAGCCACGTCGGCCGACCCAGTGATCGCGCCATTGATGGGCTGCAGCCAAGCAACCGTCTCCATGGAAACAGACCCTGTTGCTGATGTGTTTTCAGACTTTTATAGTCTCAAATCTACTCATAGTCACAAGCTCGAATGCAATCTGCCATACAGGTGCACTAATGCGTGCACATGCTTGCGCGCACACACACACACACACCTATTTCAAAGCCAAATGCCTGAATGTGTAGCTAATACAGCAGAGCATTGTGTGAAAAATCCTAGTAGCAGAGTGTCTTTAAGTGAAATGATAAAAGCAGATGATGCAAAGAGCTGGAAAAGGCGTGATGCTCCTTTATGTCCCCCGAGATACACACACTCTCTCTCTCACACACACACACACACACCCTTCATCATGTTCCTGTGCTACACATTACCCCAGACACGAATGAGTGAGAATTCTGCCCTCCATCTCCGCAGTACAGCTGTGAGCAAAGGGAATTCTCTCAAGCTCTTACACACACACACTTCTGTTTCTTTGGACAAACCCGCACATTCTTCCCATTAAGATGTCTGTTTTCTTTTCTACATCATAGGAAAAGCAAATCAAGCTCCCAAGCATGCACAACCGAGCAGTAAGAAAGGAGCCAATGTACAGTAGCAGACAGGTGTAAAGGGTGGGGTAGGTGTAAAAATGTAACGTTGGATGTATTGCCCTAAGTATCATTCGGTACAGGACGTTCGGTTCGATGCGGCTTGTAATCAGAGTGTATACAGTCCAGCTTTAAATCTACCCTTTCATTCAGTTAATTCGTATTAATAAAAACAGGCTGCACATCGCTGAGAACCTTTAGCAAAAGATCCACATGGGAAACTGGACCCGAGGGTCTGTAAGCAAACCCTAAGAAGCTAACTCAAATGAGAGATTCCTTCTCAAACAGCCAACTGTATACACATCACTTTTTTATACACTTTTGGACCCAGTCGTCTAGCCATCACATTTGGTCCTTGTCTCAAAAGCTACAGTTACAATATCTAGTTACAATGGTACCAGGAAGTGAGTGGGATATATTAGGGAAGTGAACTATTGTTTTTTCCTGAAGTTGATGTGTTGGAAGTAAAAAAAATAAAAAATAGGTAAGAGTAAAGATTTAAGTGACTGACAAGGACCAGATTGTGATGTCTAGACTACAGAGTCAGGAAAACTCTGAAACTGCAGCTCTTGTGAGACGTTTCCCGGTCTGCGGCGGTCAGGACCGAACAAAAGTTCTCCATGGAAGGGAAACCTGTGACAGCTGACTGATGTGCACGGGGAGTCCGATCCAATAGAAGAGCTACTGTAGCTCAAACTGAAGTTGAATATTGAGACCTACTCATAATGTCGTTTACGAAATGCCAGTTTACAAAGGGGTTTCAAAGTTTCGAAATTCATGTGCCACAGATCTGTCTTTTCACCGTACGTCCTCCCTTAGATGCTTTAAAACCTGGCAGAAGAATTCGGTATCGACAGTCTGGGGACGGATTCTCTATACACGAAGACTATTTCCGTTCATGTTGAATCCGCCTCGCCTTTTTTTGGTCGTAGAGATAATGGGCTCTTCCGTTGCTTCGTTTCATACACCCAAGCATGTACCCATACACCCAAGTTTCGTCACCGGTAATGATCCTCGACGGGTCATCCACGGCATGCCGATGGAGTTCTGGGCAGACTTTGATGTTTTCTCTGCTCCTGGGTCAGCAGCTCGGGAAGGAACTTGGCAGCATCACATGTTTAAATCACGTGAGGATTGCCTGACACACAGAACGGCAGCCATATTGTTGATCATCATGCATAAGCTGTGAATGTTTTCTACATTTTCAGGTGTTGAACTCGTTGAAGGTCTTCCTGATCTCTTGTCGTCTTCCAGTGATGTTCTTCTGCTCTTGAAGTGTACGTGCCACTCAAAACACCTTTTTCCCAAATTTTCTCCCTAATTTAATCGTGTCCAATTCCTCCCAGTCACTAGGGGGCGTCCCACATTAAGGCTACTACTACCACTCAGCCGGGAGGGCGAAGACTATCACGTGTCTCCTCCAAACCACGTGACACCAGCCGACCGCATCTTTTCGAACTCCTCGCTCGCGCACCGTTGGGGGGGAGGCGTAACACACTCGGAAGACAGCGCTATCCGCTCCTTCCGCTTGCGTGAGCCCCTGATTGGCTGTAGAGCCGTGATTAATGTGGGAGCACTAAATACCTCTCATTCCTCCCCTCCGAGAGAGCTTGGCCAATCAGCTCTCTCTAGACCTCCAGCTGTGAGAGGTAACGGCATCACCCGGGGATCAAACTCGCGATTTCCGGATGAGCACTTTACCACTGCGCCACTCGGAGCAAAAAAATTAATGCAAAAATTCGTAACAGAGCTAGCACTTAACATCGCATTATTTTAAAAGGGGAAAAAATTTCCATTACCTTCTAGCACTTCTTCTTAAGCATCTTAAGCAATACTTTTTTGAGGCCTTTTCTTGTGCATTCCTTGTGTGGTCAAGAAATTATGCCCAATTTGTACAATTTTGTACAAGTTCATATGTTTACAATTCATATTAAATAAAAAAGAAACGCAAGTCTTATGTAATACCATGTCACTATACCGAACCGTGGCATTTGTGTACAGTTATACCCTTCAGCAGACGTGTACAGACGCCAGACAGAAAGCAAAAACGACACATCAGTGCATGGGCAAAAAATATTACTGCAGTAAAACGAACGGGGCAGGACGAGGCTTCCAGAGCTCTATCAGAGGTTTCTGTCATCAAATCACCTGCGCCATTACTGACCGGCTCATCAGGAGTGTTTTTTTCCCCCCTCACTCTGATACTCTAATGTTAAAACACAGAGCTCATCCTTAAAATTTCTTCTGCATATTTATAGCATTAATAATATTTATAATGTAGACCTCTCAGCCTGAACATACAGAATTTAGAATTTATTTTCCATTCAATTGCATGGGCAGAAATGAGATTTATGTACTGTAAGACAGATCTTGTGTCCTGATTATAAAAAAAATGAGTTGAGCTATTGAACGCCTAATTTGAGGTTCAGATGTTGAACCAGAGGTTCAGGCATGGGCTCGGCATTCGTGTTCACATAAAACAAAAACAAACAATCCAGACAAACAAACCAGACTTCTTCTACAGCACTTTGTGCATTGGAACAGTCATAATCAGACAACGGATCACATTGGATTTAACGTCATGCCACTGCAAACGACTGAACAAGCGCATGGGGCATTCGAACTGCATTTCCAACAAAACACAAGGCAAGAACACACGACAGCAGAACAGGGTTACGCAACACGCAGCTTACCATTCCTCCTCCGCAAAACTACCGTCCTCCGTTTCAGACCTGTGACTGGTGGGTGGAGTAGAGAACAGTTACACAGTTGGTAAAACAAACAAACAAACAAAAAAAAACACTTTAGACAAATAAGGAGTTTATTCTACTGGCAGAAGTAACCCCTTTGTTATACAGAAGGTTACACAAAGGGCCAGGAAACATTTCCTTTGATCATTCTGGAAATCGAGCCACATAAAGTAAACACAGTCCCTTTTTATCAACAGGAAAAAAAGTTTCAAAATATTCTGGTGATACAGTAGGCTCACAACACTAGTGTATTTTTCCCTTTCAATTAACAGGAAAAAAACAACAAAATTCACTAATGACTTTCACCAAAACATGATTTTTCCCCCCTGAAATCATGCTTTGAAAAACCTTTGAAAAATACGTCTTAGTGATTCGGACTTGCTGTTGCAAAACTGAAACTTCTCCTCGATTGAGATTTTCACCCAAAATTCAAAATAGTCTTTAAAAAAAAGAAAATTAAAGAAAAATAAATAAATAATAAGATTCCCCGGTAGAGAACCCACTACTAGAACGACTCTAACTCGAATAAGCGCAGTGAGCAGAAACGTACCCGAGAATACACGACACAATCATGTGGACGGACTACAGTACAAAAGCACATCGAGTTCTACTCCTGTCAGTAATGAACATACACACACACACACACACACACACACACACACACACAGACACACACAGACACACACAGACACACACACACACACACAGACACACACACACACACACAGACACACACACACACAGAGACACACACACACAGAGACACACACAGACACACACAGACACACACAGACACACACAGACACACACAGACACACACAGACACACACACAGACACACACACAGACACACACACAG
>JAAGKR010006332.1:0-42500 GCA_011419295.1 Clarias macrocephalus | reverse complement strand
GTGTACATACTGCATCTAGAGCCAATAGTTAATGTTGAACTGGAAATAAAGCAACTCTGTAAAGTCCTCTTACTGTATGTGCTCATTAATAATGTTAATGTATCTACTGAATAATACGCTTTAGAAAGAAATATACGTGGACAGAAACCAGGGAAAAAGCATAAATGAATACATAAATTCATTCAATTTTGAGTTATTAGGTCCAGGACCAGGACCTGCATTATTAAATGTCATTTAATAATGCAAACTTTCCATTTACGTTTAATTTTGTGTTTGTCCATGACATGGAAAATTCCACTGCGCAAGTTGAAGGTTCTGTTCAGACAAATTTTGACAAACTATTAACTGGAAATGTCCAGAGCGCTGAAGTTCAAGTTACAACCCTGGAGCCAAGTTCAGATTCGGGACAAAATCCAACCTATTTCGTCTGCCTGCACTTTGCTGGCTCAGAGGAGAGAGAGAGATGGAGAGAGATGGAGTGAGACAGATGGACAAATTAAGAGACAGGAACAGAGTTTAAGAAGATGATCGATAGCGAGTTCTCTCTGACGTTAACTCATTCTCGTACGTGCTCTTCAGGAAGACATCCAAGCCCCATGTGTCTGTGTGTATAGATGTGTCCCTGCTGGCCAAGGTCATGTGTGTGTGTGTGTGTGTGTGTGTGTGTGTGTGTGTGTGTGTGTGTGTGTGTGTGTGTGTGCACGTCCCGCTCGGGGTCTCAGCATCCCAAACTCGCTGCAGATGTCTGGAGTTATGAGGTCAGGGATGAAAATTAAAGAACAAATTCTGAACAGGAGCGAGGGAGCAGATCGGAGGAGAGCGGAGGAGGAGGTGAGGGAGGCAACACGTCCTTTAAGGGAGGGTCAGAAAAGGGCAAATAACATATGGTCGCTTTAAACACACTGATTAGAGCGCACCGCCATTCAAAGACAGGCTGCTGACCTTCCAGTTCTGCATGATGTGAAGTAACACACACACACACACACACACACACACACACACACACACACGGTAGTAAAAAAAAATTTAAAAAAAATTTTTTATAATAAAAACATTTTATGATTACTTTATGACACTTAAAAACACTTTATGAACATTTTAGCTTTACTTAATCTAAATTTAAAAAATTCCATTAATTTGAACTTTAGGCTACTATCCGTATCGCTTAGCTAACTAACATCCAACATCAGTGGAAACTCTGCAACAGTAGTAGCTCTATAAAATTAGCTTGCTAGTTACAGTAAGTTCGCTAGTTAGCTAAGTACCTACTGTAATCTACAAGTACAATGATGATATCACATGTTAACTTAGGCTCCGCCCCTTATTTGAGACAGACCTTAAAGTGATGTTATATTGAATATCTTGAAAATAAAGTAAATATAAGTTAAAGGTAAACAAAGGTACTGTATGTTGATAATCATTGCTGATGTTAGTTTTAGTTTTATATTTTTACATAATCGGAATTTAAAAAAATGTTTTTCACTTCATAGTTCTTGAAAAATGTTTTTTTATTTTACTATCTAGCGTACTTAGCTTCTATCATGCTAGCTAAGTTCTCTAGCTCTACTAAATCAAATTGCGCGATTATAACCAATATGGGTGTCCACTTGCTAGCTACTGTAGCTGACACATGAGTGTTGTGATGATGTCGTGGATAACATTTGTGGGTGATTTGTAAGGTTTAACTTTAGCCCCGCCCCTTTTCCCCTGGTTTCTGACTTTTTTTAACTTTACTATTTACGCTCTGATTATTATTATTGTAAATATTATGTTAGCTGCAAAACCAGATATTGGTTATCTTTGCCATTGTCAATCACTGGTTTAAATATTACTACTAATAATAATATTAATAATATATAATAATATAATAATAAAAATCAACACTAATACATAATACAAATAATAATAATACATTAGTTTTTTATTTAACAGAATTTGTAATATATAGATATCTATATGTAATCAATAGATATTTGATTCACTGTATGCATACCGTATATCATATCAAATTTTATTAAGTAGCATTAGAACTATTACTAACTGAGTAGCACAGAACCTTTACTCTTTTTATTCATATTGTGATTCGTATCTTCCATTTTTATTTATTTATTGGTACACTATCAGCATTAAGAGAAACAGTCTGATTGCAGCCCTCCATGTTGCCTCTTTATTAGCTTTTGGCCGTCTCCTAAGTGGGTTATTTTTTCAGAGGATTTAAGGCTGGGGTCAGAAACGCTGAACCGGTGAACTCGTGCCGCTGTGTTCGCTGTTTTCCTGCCGTCAGACCCGACTGATCTACTCCAACCTGGGCCTCTCATCTCACCGAGCATTGCACAGGCAATTTCCTGTCCATAAATCATCCTTTATTCCAGGCTCTGACCCTGATATATAATTCTTTTGTGTCTTCTTAGTGCACTAATGTGCACATTATATCTCCAGGACGATTCAGAGTTACCAGCCTACAGCAACTTAGCTTTGAATTTTACATCCTTGACCTACAGGAGTTGGACAAGGAAACTGGAATGCCTGGTTTTAGACCACAATAATTCATTAGTATGGTGTCCGGCCTCCTTTTGTGGCCAATACAGCACCAATTGGTCTTGGGAATGACAGATACAAGTCCTGCTCGGTGGCCAGAGGGATTTTGAGTCATTCTTCTTGCAGAATAGTGTCCAGGTCACTATGTGATGCTGGTGGAGGAAAACGTTTCCTGACTCGCTCCTTCAAAACACTCCAAAGTGTCTCAATAATATTTAGATCTGGTGACTGTGCAGGCCCTGGGAGATGTTCAACTTCACTTTCATGTTCATCAAACCACTCTGTCACCAGTCTTGCTGGTTGTATTGGTGCATCATCATCCTGATACATAGGATACAATGTTTGAACCACTGGGTGCACCTGGTCCTCCAGAATGGTTCGGTAGTCCTGGGCAGTGACGCACCCATCTAGTACAAGTATTGGGCCTCGGGAATGTCATGATATCGCAGCCCAAACCATCACTGATCCACCCCCATGCTTTACTCTGGGCATGTAACAGTCTGGGTGGTACAGTCGCTTCTCTGGGGCTTCGCCACACCGTAACTCTCCCGGATGTGGTAAAGACAGTGAAGGTGGACTCATCAGAGAACAATACATGTTTCACATTGTCCACAGCACAAGATTTTCGCTGCTGGCTCCATTGAAACCGACGTTTGACATTGGCACGAGTGACCAAAGGTTTGGCTATAGTAGTTACTCCACAGTTACACAGTTACTCCTGTTGGATGTGGCTGGTCCTTCTTGGTGGTGTGCTGACGTTACCCTGGACACCGTGGCTCTTGATACATCAGAAAGACTCGCTGTCGTGGTCACAGATGCGCCAGCAAGATGCTCACCAACAATTTGTCCTCTTTTGAGCTCTGATATGTCACCCATAATGTCGTGTGCATTGCAATAGCTGAAGCAAAACGGTGCTGTTACTCTGCTAATTAAACCTTCACACTCTGCTCTTACTGGTGGAATGTGCAGTCAGTGAAGATCGGCCACCAGGCTGCTCAGATTTAAACATTAAACCTCCAACACTAAACTGACCAGTGTTTCAGTTTCATTGTCCAACCCCCTTTTTCCCTCTGTGTACCTGCTGCAGAAATGTGTAAATATAATGTGTGAGAAAATTGTGGCTGAATTCAGGCCAAAAATCAAACAACATGCATTTTCTAAATCTTTAAAATATCAGTTTTCATTTTCCACATGTCACATCTGTACCTATGATAAATATGTAAATAAATATCATGCATATTAACCTAAAAGGTCAAGGCAGACACTGAAATCGATCCTTTCAGCTAGAAATCTGGATCATATTCACATATTCAGTCATTTACACGCCAGTACACACCTGAAAACCAAACGTCAGCTCAGAATTTCCCACTAACACACCGTTACATTCTTCTCTATCCTTCTCCTCGCCTCATTTCCTACACACCAGAACCTTGTTTTTCTAATAAACATGGCTGATTTGTTGCATTTCATATGAATGAAGTCATGCGAAACGCCGTGATTGCTAACGCACGCCGCCGTAAGTAACTTTACACGCCTGTTAATTAGCATGAATTCTTGTGAATTTTTCAGTCTTGAGATGATTTAATGACCTCAACCTGCTCACTGTTTCAACATACTGTACTGTACAAAACCGCATCTCCACAGGAACATGGGAAGTGGGGTTATTAATAAAGATAAACAAACAAATGAACACTATTTAAAACAAATCTTTGTAGGTCGTTTTTTTGTTTGTTTTTATGTTTTATTGCAATTGTAAATGTGTTTGCATAAGCCAAACAAACTTATATATGTATATACTGTATATACCAGTATGATGTCTTTTTGTCTTTGTTTTAATGTATAGATTGATGTTGGCTTTCATTTTTTATTTTTATGTTTAATATTCCTTTTGTTAATGACATTTATATTAAACACAAATATTTAACCAAACCATAGTTACATTTGTGTATGTAAGTGAAATTTGAAGCTACTGTATTATTATTAATTTGTACTGCAGAACAGCAAAGATTTTTTTAAACATTTAAAAAAATAAAATAAAAACTGATGTACTGTGATTTAAGTGAAATTTGAATAAATATCTTACTTAAAAAAAACAGAACGGGTTTTACAGAAAAAAAAAAACAACCAAGTTAAAATAAAACAACTTTTAACTAGAAATAAACTCAAAATCAGTAACTACATGTAATTAATTTAAAATTGGTTCATTTTCCTAATTTGCATTCCTGTCATTTTTTTTTCTCTTTTGGACAGAATCGACCTATATAGTTTTTTTTTTTTTTTTCCTATATACATTTTAATTTTTGTCATTAATTCATTATCTTGATGTTTGTGCCATGTTGGTCCAGATTCGGCCTTGAGGTTTCCCGACCCTGCACCCAAACTGTTCTCTTCTTTTTCCTTTTGTTTGTCTCAGTTCAAATCTCAGTGTCATTTGTTTCTGCTCTTTATCTTGTCCATTTAGGATGCAGCTGTTTAACTTCCTAAGCTCAAATTCCCATCTGAAAGCACTCAGTCTATGTGTGGTCACATCCGTTAGCACTAAACCCTGCTGTATATCTGAAATATGTGAAGGGATATCTTTTTATAATCAAAGATCACACGACCAGATATGTGAACAGAACTTGTACAAAAAAGTATAGACAGGAATAATATTCATATTTTAAAAACTAGGAATGTAGTAAAAACAAACCAGTTTTTTCTGCATGTTTTAATGTTACAAAATGTCATGTTTTATATGAAAGAAAATAGTAGTTACAGTGCAAGTGAAAGTTCATGAGAAGTTTTAATTTTTTAGGTTCAGACGGTTGCAACGTCCTCAGCCTCCCTTTCAACTTTTTTTTTCATTGATTTGTAGCTTTTTGTTTTTTAATACATTATTATACATTTACTTCCTGGTGTGTCAAGTCTTTCCCCGACTCTTTTCAATCCTTGTCTGTTTAGGATTCAGGTGTTTTACTTCCTGAGCTCAAGTTCCTGTCAGACAGCTGACTGCCTCGTCTCTATTCCTTTCATTATAAAACCCAATTTCCTGTTTCCGGCCTGGATAATTTCAGCCGCTCAGATTTACTCAAAAGGCTGCAGAATCCGCTGCCAATCTGTTTGACTTAACGGCTGATATTCAGCTTGACGACTCTCTGAAGTCAAGATCGCACCTCAATCGGCCTTTGTTTTTGAACCTATTTAGAAAATCTCAGGATGTGCATGTTTTTTATTTCTTCCTCTTCTTTAAATTTCCAGGAAAAACAAACCTTGGTGAATGAAATGGACGGAGATTAAAAAAAAAAAAAAAAAAAAAAGATCCTGGCATGAAAACAAAGATTAGCTTTGATTCAGAGACATTGCGGTGCTCATTAGCATTGATTGGAGAGCCGTAGCATTGCATTGTAGTGGCACTACTGAAACCGTCGCCGGGTAAAAATGCGATCATGTTAGTTAGCGTTAATGATGCATCATGGCTCGGCCTTTTAACTTGCGGATGATTTATTGCCGTCGTAATGCTTTTACCCTCCCACACGTGGTGTGTATCCTCGAAGCTCGCTCACACCGTTCAATAGTGAGGATCGTGAGCATAAATACGACGGAATACTTATTTTCATCGACGAAAATTTTATGATGTTTTTAAAACGGTAATACTCCGTATTTGCTTCTTTTCAAAACTCCGTAGTGAATTGACATGACACTTTTCTGAAAACAGTCCTCTCATGGAAGAAATACTATTTTGTGAATTTGGCTTGAAAGGCCCTCTTTTTTTTTCCACTCTTGACATGCCTGTAATGTATTCTGCGCTAAAAACACTATTATCATATTTTCATAGCCGGGACTCAGAGGCCCTGAGCAGTCCATGTGTTTTAGGTTAGAAGCGCTCGTGTTTTCGCCCGGTGATGTCTGTTCCCTGGGAAATTCGACCCTATATATTATGACTAATGGCCTTTTTATTTTCAGAAAAGCCAGTATTAGATGTTCACCACAGTGCTGTGAAGTTCATCCCAGTGTGTCAGAGACCGGTGCTTTAACGCACCTCTCAAACCCGGTCATTAGGCGATAACTTAAATCAGGTGTCCTTGTGCGGGACTCCGGTCCAACTCTTCTGATTGTCTCATAAAATTCCCGCTGGTTGTATAAGCGTGTCACAGTCCGGCTCTTCCCTGGAGATTCATGCTGTTTGGAAATTGGGCTCATTCTTATATTAACCCCACGACCCGGGAGACCGAGAGGTCACGATTGTAGACGCCTAGGAGGGCTCGAGTAGCTAACTGATGACCAGCGCGAAGAGACGGGAGCACGAAAAGATAAACAAAATTAGGGCTGCGTGATGAATATCAGCTTGGATTGAGCGGCGGTTTATAAACGGGTGGCGTTAAGCCATTAGGCCACGTCTTGACTGATGATGAGACGAATGCAGATGCTTTAAACACCATTTTTAAGTGATTTCACCTCGACCTAAAGTCTGAGAAAACCATCTGTGGTCCAGAGTTGGGCGTAATTGTGATACCCCCCCACCCCCCCACCCCCACCCCTTTAACACATCTACTAATCCTTAACGTACTTTCAGATGAATGGAATCAGGTTGGGAGTTCCTGGCTGTAGAGATAAATCATAATCCTATGATGCAACACATCTGCTAAAATGATTTCCGAATAAAGTCAGATACAATTTTTAAGCGTTTGTTCCAAAACTCTCTTCTATTTTTTTTTTTTTTTTTTTTTGTGGTCCGCAAACAGAACTTAAGCGTCGGATGCAGAAAATTGGAAAAGTCTGTCTGACTTTCCGAAGGCCTGTTGCATGACTAGTGGTATTTTCTCCTATTGTTACTGAAAGAAAACACTTCCTTTATAAGAATCTCCAGATCCCCTATCAAAGACAAAATATGCTCTCCAGAGAGTTCATGAATTGTTTTGGTCTTTTCTAAAAAAAAATAAAAATTTTTTTAACTGCCTTGAATTTCAGAATGACTCGTTTAATCACATTCCCCGTGTAACTGCTGATGACTTGTGTCCCATAAAAAATGGAATTAAAGAAATTTACAAATAAATAATTTCTCCCACAAATTCTTGGTGCCTAAACAGTTCAGTTTTAAGTGTACAAGTTAGTGTAGCTAATGAGTAAAGGAACATGATCGCTAGTGGTTTAGCGTCCCACAGTGGCGTCTCTTCAGTTGACGGAGCTGATGTGTTTTCTGACTATGGATGATACTTATCTATAAAAAACCTGGACAAAATGTACAGTCATAACCCTATCACTTTTATTTCCAAATAGATTCCTGTAGTATCATCAGACTCAGGAAAGAGGCGTGGCCTAAAATGTGTGTAAGAAGGGAAGATTTATTATTATTATTATTATTATTATTATTATTATTGTTATTATTATTATTATTATTATTATTATTATTATTGAGATTATGTAACTATGAGTGTTTTAGCTACATAAGCAATTTTAAGCACTTTCTACACATCATAAGACTAAGCTTTATTCATTATGTGGGAAATTAAACACATCATGTTGTGTTGTTAGGGCAAAATAATCAAAGACAGATAACCTTGCATCCTAAAGTGTTTTATTGCACTTACACTACAGAAATTTGTCAAGTATATAAATTCTGGCTTTGTACTGTACACACTGATTCAGGTAAAACCACCCTTAAGTATGATGCAATATGAGTGCAATCACAAGGCATTATCTATATTAAATCCATTTTATTATTATTGTTTGTTTGATAATTGCAAATTTATTGATTTCACAAATATGGAAAAAAATATAAAGTATTATAAAGTGCAAAAGCCGGATTAGTAGCAGGCTTTCCTGATAATCTCTGTGCTGTATTCTGTGTAAAATACTGTATGAACTATGATAACATGCTCTAAGTATGTTTATAGTGCGATATAAATATGTATAACGAATACCATTATATATGGTACATATATATATATATATATAAAATACGTTATATATACAAAAAATCCTTTAGTACTGGTGTTATTTATATCATCAATACATTGTATCATGTATAATAAAGATACTTATAAAGTATGATGTATTTACCTACACAATTATAACATTAAATTCTTATAATAAAAAAATTATAAGTTTAAAGTTATAAATTTAGTTTCAGAATATATTAGTTCTTTTCATGGTATCATGCTGTTAATGTTTCTTCAAAGTTACACATGAATAGACTATTTTTCTTACTGTATAAAATAAGGTTATAAATGCAATTTATTCAAAAGCTTAAAAATAATGACTGACATTACTGACGTCATTATTTCTACCTGTAGTGTAAATTGATTAAATAAATTAAAAAAATAATACACAGATGTTCCTCAGATGAATCATTTCCCTCAGGTGGCCTGAGACTCTTGTCCAGTTGTGTATGTTGTACTTCTGTTTGGTTTTCATGTAACTGAAACATGCTGCGGGGCTTAACTATGGAGTTTGTTTTCTCTGGCTCAGGTTTTCCTTTAAAGCTGGTTTTAATTTGTGAGGCTCGTAAGGCCTTAAAGTCGCTCCTGACAGCTTCGGGGAAAAAGAAAACCCGAAACTGGAGAAGTGAAATGTTGATGAGATGAACTTTGAGGAGGAAAACCGCCGCTGGCTGCACTTTAGTAACAGGTTACAGCCTCTGACATGCATATAAAAATAATTAGATAATAATAATAATAATAATAATAATAATAATAATAATAATAATAATAATAATAATCTGCTTATTATACTTCATGAATAGTGAAGCCATGTTTTATTCTGATAGCTTCTGGAAAAATTCCATACATTTTTAAAACAAGTGCATCATTTTTTATTATTTTCTATTGCATAACACTGACCATCAGGGCAGCCTGAGCCCTAATACAGCACACGTTCTCTGAGACATGTGAGCCCAAGCATCATGTCTTTTCTGCTCCAACTGGACAAAAGCAGAGAAAGCTTTACATTTTCTCATTTTGAATTAGTATCATTCTACTTTCTCTCTACTGTAAAACGATAGATGCATGGAACGCCCATGAATTATTTGCCAGTGTCTTTGCTTGTTTGGTTAATTTTTTTTTTCTAGGTTGTACGAAGGTTTGATTAAGTTCCCCAAGCCACCAGGGACCAAATAGGTATTGGGCAACTATATAATATATACAGTCTTGTACTAGGTAACACTGGTTCAGGTAACATCCAAGGGCATATTCGTCTGTGCTCCCATAAAATTACAATAGAGATCAGAAATTCTGTTTGGAGAAAAGGAAGTAGTGAGCGCAACAGCTTCCCACATGCAACACGTGTATCTCATGTCTCAAACTAATTACACTATCAGGTATAAAATGGCTCAGTGCAGAATCTAACCTATAATGCATATGTCCTAATAGTCATATTAACAAACACTTACTATCATTATATTAATCTGAGCTTTCCCCATGCACACATACAACTTACTGTGTAACTGTGGATGCTTTGATGTGGAAAGACACATATCTTTGTTTAATTTAACATATGGTGTTCACACAATGTACAAATCGCAAAACATCTTATTTCATATGAACAAAATAATTATTTATAAAGACAATAGAGTGCTGTCATGAAGTGGCCTTACAACTGATTTTTATTATAATAGCAAGTGATATTAAAGTGTTTTATTCCTCTTACACCACAGCGGCTTGTGTTTTGTTCTCGCTTATTTTATAGCACCTATAATTTTTTTCTTTTTCTTTCTCTTCCTTGACGTTTCCCAGAAATGTCTAAAAGTTTAAAACCTAAAATTTAACCTCCAATTTGCTGAACCTGGAGAATATTTCCATAAAAGTTGTCCCTATCAATAATTGCCAATTATTATTTCTATAAAAGTACAGATTGTACTTTTATAGAAATCTGAATTAGTCAGAGTTAATGTTATGGAAAATTCTTTAGCTAATCATTACAATAACAACCAAAATTCAGAATTTAACACCATTAAGTTATGAAACATAAATATGAACCAGTTTTTACTATAATGAACATTAGTCACAGTTTTTGCACTTGAGTGAATTTATTTGATTTATTTTGGCTAAAGACCGAAAGCGTTGCGTGTATGATGTGGGCGTGGCCAGTTAACACAACAAGTTATGGAAATGAACAATAAAATGTATTCTTTGAGACACGATCCTTGTTTTTTTTTTTTAATCCATTCCGAGCTCAGATGAAGTAATTAATTAATTTCTGCCATCTACAAGAACGTTCTTCAGCATGTGAATCCGTGTTTATGGTCTCTTGTTGAATATTCTGATGTCTCTTCAGCTCCACGCGAGAGGCTGCGGAGTTTAACGGTGGGAAATGCGCAGGAATTCGCATAGCCATGTTTTCTGACCTGAATGTGTTTTCTATTAAATTGTAATGTTGCTCCGTGAAAACGAAACGCGCTGTTACATGCGATTAACGAGTGTTTTTTAAATGTGGCTCTCAAAGCAGGAACCCTGGAGGTTTCATCTCTAAGGACAAAAATCTAACACTGTTTTAACTCAACACGTAATATCGTTTAGGAAATAAATGAGCCCTCAAGAGGGACTTAGCAGGCTGTAGGAACTTTACCTGAAAATATGATTCTTTTACTCATATTTTCAGGTAAAATCCCTACAGCCTGCTAATATGAATAGTACTCAGATTTGTTTTTCTTCTTCTTCTTCTTCTTCTTCTTCTTCTTATTATTGTTGTTGTTGTTCTTGTTGTTTTTAATAATAATAATAATAATAATAATAATAATAATAATAATAATAGGAGCAGTAGTAGTGGTAGTAGTAGTATACTTTTAATATTTTAAAAACATTTAAGCTCGTTAAAACATTAAAACAAGGCAAAAATGCCGGGAATTTATTATTATTATTATTATTATTATTATTATTATTATTATTATTATTAGCGGTGGTGGTAGTATTATAAGTACTGATTTAAGTAGATTCAAAGTAAAGTAAAAAGTGAAAATCCCCTCCGGTTTAAAATAAGTGTTTAAAAAAATTAAGATTTTTTTTTATTCCTATTTTTAATTTTTATTTTTATTATTATTATTATTATTATTATTATTATTATTAGTAGTAGTAGTAGTAGTAGTACTAGTAGTAATTGTTGTTATTGTTGTTGTTTTCGTATCGCCTCAGTTATTCATAAATCATGCATTTTTTTAAACAATATATTTTTACCTAATATAGTTATAATTGTATAATTTGAATACAACTCCCCATATTTAGATAATAACTAATGAACACCCAGCCTGATAGACTAGGAAGTAAAACACCCTAATAAATAATCAATAAATTAGATGTGCTGTTTTATATATTTTTTTAAAAATAAAGTAAAAAAAAACTGTCCCAGTGCATTAGTGATATTTTTTACTATTTTATTTAACGTAATTAGATTAGTGTTTGGAAAATGTGTGAAGGACCTCTGGACCTTTTTTGGCTTCTCTGCTACAGATTAAAATAAGAATAATAACGATGATGAGGGGGGGGGGGGGGGAGAAAGAAAGACCAAACGTTTTAGACTTGAACCGAGTGTTTTAATAGACGCGGATGATTTATGATTTATTTATTAGGAAAATAAAGGAATGTAGTGCGGCACGGGCCTGAGACTGAGGGGAAACTAATGATGACGGAAAGTCTCCTCAAATCCAGCCTGGGTAATTAAAAGCAAAGGGAGAGAGAGAGAGAGAGAGAGAGAGAGAGAGAGAGAGAGAGAGAGAGACATCTGGACTGAATCAGTGTGTCTTTGATGCAGTTGAAAGTGATTTTTTCCCCCTGGGTGCACACCGCGCCGGAGTCTGACATGCAGGCCGGTTTTCAACATCCGCTGTAAAAGCCAATCTCTCAACAAGAGCAAAAACATTTTACTGTCAAATCAGAGGTGTGTGCTGACACACACGGCCTGCTTTATTAGCCTTATAATGTCCTGATCACTCAGCTCACGAGCTCCATCAACACCAGCGCGCAGCGTTTAGATAGATAGATAGATGGATAGATGGATAGATAGATAGATAGATAGATAGATAGATAGATAGATAGATAGCGAAGGAATCGTTGTAGGAATAGTTATAAATGTGATTGCACACTGTAATGTGAGAACTGACCTGAAGTTACAAGTGTGATGCAAAAAACAAACAAAAAATTATATATATATATATAAATAAAGCATATAAATCAAAAGTTTAAAAAATGAGCTAAGAAATGAAATAAAGTTAATTACAATGCAACCTTGACAACAGTGCAAATAGTAGTGATTGTGCTAATAACTGTGTAATTGTGCAAGGAACAGCATGAAATTGAGTTGTACATATTGTCGAAATAGCTAATTTACATTCACTCATTAGGCAACATTTGTGTTAGATTAATGACAATTGTGGTTACATTCCTTTGCGGAACATCTGTTTAACATCCTCTCTCTGCTAAATTAACAACTTACATCACTGACCTAAAGCCCACATTAAACACGTTGTCGCATTAACTTTATAATCAACATCAAACATTAACTATAATTAAATAACGCTTTAACAAAATACACACACACACACAATTAAGAATCGTATTCTAACAACAAAAATAACAATGACGACATTTATGACGCAATAAGGGAGGACTAATCTGTTAAACACTCCCACTGTAATCAATTACCATCTACACTCCTCAGTTAAGACCTACCTCTCAAAACACTTACTATAATTAAGTAACAGATAAATTACTCACACCAGGGTTTCATTTTTAGCACAGTGTACAATGTTAAACACACACACACACACACACACACACACACACACACACACACACACGCTCCAAATAGGTCACTTAACAACGGTGTATTAATTAATTTGGGTGAATATGATCTGTATTAAAGTATTGACAATTGAATTGATTTCTTCAGTGAACATCCGTTAACAATCCGTTTTCCCGCTGTGCTGAAGTGACGCTTATATCACTAACTTAACACCATTTTACTGAATTAACAACATTAAACACATCGTCGCTTAAAGCGGCCCATGATACGATATTAAAATGCAATACTATAATTACATATGAAGGGCATTTACCCCCACTAGTGTTTCATAGTTTTGTGTTGGATTAACACCCTGGACGATGTTAAACACACCTGCATTCTGTCGCTTTACACTGACGCCTTCATTCATTAGGCAACATTCGTGTTAAATTAATGACAATTATGGTAATATTGCTTTACAAACATCTGTTTAACATCCTCACTGTGGTGAATTAACACCTCCTGTACATCACTGACTTAAAGCTCACATTAAACACATTGTCTTATTAACTTTATAATCAGAACTAAACATTTACTGTTGTTAAATAACGCGTTAATTACTCACACTAGGGCTATTTATTTATTGTATTTATTTATTTATTTATTTATTTATTTATTTTAGCTGCTGTGGTTAAATTAACACCTTGTACACATTTAACTATGCGGTCCAATGAGCTTACTGAACACCGACGCGTCAGTTGGGTATTTATTTAATTTTCCCATTTATTATTTATTATTCCCTTTATTATTGTAATTATCACCCTGGTTACTCAATGATCTCCTACATTATTAAATCACATCTGTGTGAACAGTCTCTCTCTCTCTCTCTCCACACACACACACACACACACACACACACACACACACACACACACACACAAATCGTGTGAAGGTGTACTTCACCACATTACACCCTAAAATTGCACGTGTCTATGTAGACATATATACAGTATATATACTATCCATTTCATTCATTCTCAAGCAACAATCTTTATTACAATCTTTCCTTCCTTCTATTCTGCCTTTTTCTTATTTCTTCCTTTTTCTACCTTCCTTTATCCAGTTTCTTTCCCTTATTTTTTCTTTCCTTCTTTGCTTTCTGCCTTCTTTTTCTTCAGTCTTACCCCCTTTTCTCTTTTGTCATGTAATCATTTTGTCGTGTTACTTTATTAATCGCGGTTAAGTTTTGCTTTCCTTCTTCCTATTCTGCCTTCACCTCTGCACTTTCTTTCTTTCTTTCTTTCTTTCTTTCTTTCTTTCTCTTTAAGCAAACGTTACTGTCAGGACTGGAGGCGGCTGTATAACAGGCTGCATGATTAATCGTATATTAATCGTGATCAAGGTTTATTTTTTAAACAAATGAAACAGAACTAATCTCTCTCTCTCTCTCTCTCTCTCTCTCTCTCTCTCTATGGGGTGGGGGGGGATAATTGAAGCAAAAATAAAAGAAAAAGCGGAAGTTCTCGTCTCGGGGTGCGTGCGTGCGTGCATGCGTGCGCGCGCATGACGGGGTGGGGAAACGTCTGCGCTTTCTGCAAAACGTCAGAAACTACGAACACACGACTTTGCCACGTAATTAATAAGGCTCCTCATCCGTCTGTCCGTCAAACCGAGACTCATTCACTCTCCAGCCGCCGAGCAGAGCGCACCAAGACAGAGTGAGTGTGTGTGCGTGCGTGCGTGTGTGTGTGTGTGTGTGGAGTGTGGTGTGGTGTGCTGTGGTGTTTGTGTTGTATGGTTTGTGTGTGTGTGTGTGTGTGGAGATCATCATCATCAGCAGGGCTCATCAGTGCTGACTCTCGGAGACGCGCGAAACTTTCTGACAGACGTTAAAGAACCCAGAGCGGGAGCGCGCGCCCTGACCCGGAGAACTGAGCATCTGGAGTTGTCCGGAGAAGTCAGAACCGGATTCATGAGCAGGTTTCTGATCTGAAAGAAGACAGGAGACACGACACACACAGAGAGAGAGAGAGAGAGAGAGACAGAGACGGAGAGGTCCATGCGCTCCCGGAGGCTGTGCGCGCTTCATTTCCGCCCTTCAGCCTGTTGTTGAGTCATGAGTTCTGGTTATGCAGCGCATGTGATGGACAGAGCGATCACCGCGGCCAATCTGGAGCATTTACACGCCAAGAAGAATTTTTCCGTGAGCCACTTGCTGGACCTGGAGGACGCGCGGGAGATGGCCGGAGCGCATGCCGAGGAGAGCAGCGCGGAGGCGGGAACAGGCAGCCTGGAGTCCCCGGGGCTGACCAGCGGCAGCGACACTGCGCAGCAAGACAGTAAGAGTTCAGATCCGCTCGGTTCTGTTCGGCAGGGCTTTACTGGACTTAATGTTTAAAAATGACATTGCTGCCAAAGCAATTATAGATAAATATATTAAACAGTCTTTGAAGGAAAATGTGAATGAAAAACATAGTGGATAAAGAATAATAATAATAATAACAACAACAACAACAGCAGCAAAAAGTATCAGTAACTGTTAAATTCTGACCAGTAAGTGTTCAGACTAGTTCAGCAGTGCTTTATTGGCATCAATGTTAAAAAATGTACATTGTTGCCGTTAGATTAGATTGTAAATGTTATTATAAACATACTAAATATAAAAGAAAAAGAACATAGAGAGTATATAATAATAACAACAACAGACAACAGACAACAACAACAACAAAAAGCATCAGTATTAACAACAGCAACACATGCAAAACACACTATTTATTAATACAAAAGTATTAACAAAAACTATCAGTAACTGAACATTAGCAATGTTAAATTCTGACTAGGCTTAGGGATATGTTGTTGGCAAAGAAATTATAGATGGTATATTAGATTTTAAATAACATTATAAACATATCAAGTATGAAAGAAAGAAAAAACATAGTGAGTAAACAATAATAACAACCAACAAAAACAAACAAACAAACAAACAAACAAACAGTCAGTAACCATACAGTAATGTTCAATTCTGACTAGCTGTGGTTAGGGATATTCAGGGTGTGTGTGTGTACACGCTGTGTCAGCAGTGGGCCCTTCTCCTAAAACTATTCTCAGTTTTTCACTGAGTTTTTCATCTGTCAATTTGGATAGATAGTGGATAGATCAAAAATCTCTCTCTCTCTCTCTCTCTCTCTCTCTCTCTCTCTCTGTCTCTCTCTCTCTCTCTTTCTCTCTCTTTTTATAAAAAAAAGACATTGTTGCCAAAACAAGTACAGATGGTAGATTACATTGTAAATAACATTATAAACATATTAAATATGAAAGAAAAACATAACATAATGGGTGCCACATCAACAATCAGTAACTGAACAGTAACAGTTAGCTGGGGTTAAGGATATTCAGTGTGTGTGTGTGTGTGTGTGTGTGTGTGTGTGTGTGTGTGTGTGTGTGTGTGTGTGTGCACGCTATGTCAGTAGTCGGGAAATCAGGAACGCAGTGTGTTTTCTTTCCAAAATGTGTGTTTTTTATTTATATATGCAGGAGTTGTGCTTAGCAACACTGAAAGAAACAAATCATAGAAAAAGTGATGATGAATACATAATATTTGTGTTAAATACATATATCTAATAAATAAATGTAGCAGATTATACATGACAGTTGTTCCAGTTCTTTCTCCTTCTTTCTCAGGATGAATGAACAAAATATAATAAGTGCTAAATTAAAGACTCTCTCTCTCTCTCTCTCTCTCTCATAAGATAAATATTTTTAAAAATATAACCAAAAGCAAAAAATCATAATTTGTATAAAAAATACTGTGCACCCAAAATGAGAAATGGGTTCAAGTATTATGAAGCAGTGATTTTCTTTTTTATATATAAAAAAGTAAGTATTTGTGTCACAAAGCCAATGTGTCACAAATTAATAAAAAAAAAAACTAAAAATACAAATGATGTACTCGCTGATGAGAAGTATGATAACTTCAAATTGGGAAATAAAGAAATTAAAATATGTTGAAAAAACTATTGGGTAATTTAGTTAGCATCCTCTTAAAACTGAAAGGACATTTTTTAAAAACCTTAACATTTTGTTATTGGATTGTGATTAATTAATGCTTATTTTCTGTCTTAATGAGAATATACAAGTGAAATGTTTCTGTAGATGAATTCAGTTATGAGCAGTGTATGTTTCTGTATTAATGATTTACACCCTTAAAAAAAAAAAACAGCATAAAACAAGGTCGAAATCCTCCAAAATCTGTAGCTTGTTATGTACGCCATTACTTCAGTCACTTCAATGTAGTCACATTAGAACACTTTCTGTTTTGCACAATCGTTGTTTAGTCATTCAAAAAAAAAAAAAGAATTGGATAGAAATGAAAAAAAAAAAAAATCCAAACGACCGACACAAGTAAATCAAATGATGGTGTGAACACAAAAACAAATCACAGCGTGTAAACGAATTGTACAGATAACAGAACTGTTTGTAGAAAGCTGTGAGAGGCGATATTTTAGGATTTGAAGCGAAGATACATGGCCAGAACGTCCACGTATGAAATAAACAGCAGTAAAATTTCTCCTGATTTTAAAGAAAAGATTTGAACGTGAATGTAGTTTTTTTCTTCAGTGTACAGTGCAGGTGTGAAGGGATGAGGATGATGATGATGATTCAACATCAGCCGTGATGTTTTTTGATGATGATGATGATGGTGATGAAGTCCGAGTGTGACCTGAATGAGGCAGGATAGGGCTGAGCGATGTCAATATGACGAAAATAAATCAATATTGCGATACATTATATCATAATGAAGACTTTTCTGGGATATTGCAACAGTAATTCAAATGAATGTGTTTTATAACCATATCAGTGAAATGGTTAAAGTTTTAACAAATATTTATTTATTTATTTATTTATTATTTATTTTCTGTAGATAAATTACACAATTACATAAGGTCTGATAATTATATATATATAATTTACAATAGCTTTGCTTACACTTTGTCAGCACAGTATTTTAGCAATGTACCATGTAGCAAAATATATTTTAATAATCGTGATATGATATTTTCTGTCATATCATAAACACTTTTGTACTGCACAGACTGTACGGAGGCCAACTTAGGGATGAGGAGCTGATTATTCATTTGGCATTTGTGAAAGTGCTTCATATACGGATACTTGATACGACTCTAAAACAAAGCATGAGCAGAATAAATGAAACAGAGCAGCAGGGGTGTACTTACATTTGGATCTGTGTTTTGATAAAATCCTTGGAAAACTCAGACCACAGGTTCCCACGTGAGTCACCTGATTTACAAATCTCTATTGCTTTAAATTTACAGATAAATCTTTTTACGAAAATCCAAAGTGTTGAAATTTAGTAAAAGTACTCAAATAACTAAGTGCTTGTGCTTGTATCTCATGTGAGGTTCATAACATGCATAACCTGAAAATCTGTAAAGTTTACAGGAAGCCATTTCTCTATTGATGTCATGCACTATATGTAATATAGCAATAAATATTTAGAAAAAAAGAAAGTGAAATAAATTGACAATGTGGATATTGCGCCCGTTATGATGGATGGATGTTGTGTTCTACCATTCTTAATTAAATAAGCATATACAACAGAAAAATGTAAACTTTACAGCGTTCAGTTGTAAAAACACTCAATTACAGGTATATGCAACATGTTTAAAAGTTGGAAAATTATCTTTGCAACTTTGATACTTAAAAAAATAGCCAGGTAAGCTTTAATATCACATCCGCATCCATGCCTTCGACATCAGCCGTGATTTTCTTTTCCTTCGGGTCATCAAATCAGGACGAGGTTCTGTAAGCTCAGTGTTCTAACAAAATGTCAAGTTGCACAATGCTAACATTCCTACACATCCTGGTTGACTTTTTGTAATGTAGAACAGTTGTATACTTTCACATCTTGTATATACAGATACATATTATCCACCGTATTTTCTCATTTATCCTAAGAGATGTTCGCGACAAGTGAGAATTGAAACGTTCTGATCTGTACCTTTAACCGCTGAGTCCCAGAGTTTCCACTTGACATCCCTCAGCATATAAACTTGATTTTGAATCTCAAAAAATGTCAAAATCAGGACAAACAGCATCTTTCCCAGTCCCTCTCCTTGTTATAATCGCAGATACTTTCCACCAGGCTTTCTGCTTTCCGGGGATTTTATTGTAAATCATCTCACTGCTCGAAACACAACTGTTTAGTAAAATAAATAAATAAATAAACAAAAGTAATTTAGTGTAAAATAAAAGAAGTAAAGACTCTGCATGTTCTTTAGGTTTATCTCACCCTGACACTCAGCACTGGTGGTGGAGGATTTCATTTTTTTTTAAAGAATTTAAATTACATTTAAATAATACAAAAAAAATCAATTCAGTAACTTAAATGACAAAGAATTACATTTGTTTCCACTCATTTCTTTCTCATTTCTTTCATTCCCTTTTTTCTCATTATATTTTAATATTATGTTCTTTCTTTCTTTCTTTCTTTCTTTTCTTTCTTTCTTTCTTTCTTTCTTCTCTTTTACTCAATTCTTCCTATTCCTTCTCTCTTTTTCTTTTTATTCTCTTTTTTCTCATTCCATCTTTCCTTCTGCTTGCCTGGTTAGAAAAATGGGAGGTCTGCATCAGGAAGGGCATCCGGCGTAAAACCTGTGCCAAGTTGTGTGTGAATCAGATGGTCCGCTATGGTGATTCCTTGATGGGCCGAAAGAAAG
Source organism: Clarias macrocephalus (assembly GCA_011419295.1). Taxonomy (NCBI): domain Eukaryota; kingdom Metazoa; phylum Chordata; class Actinopteri; order Siluriformes; family Clariidae; genus Clarias; species Clarias macrocephalus. The sequence continues at coordinate 22,536 of JAAGKR010006332.1, read as the reverse complement.
TAAAAACTCTTTCCTTCTGCTCATTCTGTTCATTTTCCAACCCCCCTCCCCCCCCCCCACCAAATTTCCTTCTTCTGATAACTTTATCCCATTCTCTCTTTTCCCTTATTCCCTCTTTTCTTCCCTCTTTCTTCCACTCAGCTCCAGATCTGCTGATTCATTGAAACAACAGAAGTCAAGAAAACACAAGAGCACAAACGGGCTGTACTGGTATTAAATTAGGATTTACAGCCATACATCTGGAGAAAGGAACAGTGCGTCCTCCAGTGTGTTAGATGCAGCGTTGGTTCTTTATGTACTCATCTCCTGCTTTTGTAGTGTTTTAAATGACACACTGATTCAATAATCATTTAAAATTCACGTTAAAATTTGAATCGCGTGACTTGCATCACCTGCCGTTTGTATCCTTCCTCCATGTTGTTTAGCGAATGACCCCAAATGAACCCTGAACCTGAACTGAAAGTTAAAGCATCTGGACACTGAATCAGCACTTTATTCACGGTGTAGTAAACGTAAACCTTAAACACTAATTTTGTATGTATTTTAATCTTTTACACAATAGTAAGATTCATAATTTCTTAAATTAAAATCATTTCTCCTTCAAGCTCCATGAACAAGTCAGCAGAGTTTTGGTGACGACATGGTGATGTTTAGTTTTAATGTAGTTTAGTTTGTATTTTAACTGCACGAGCTTTTATGTACATCAATCAGCCACAATACGAACTGAACAACCCTGATTATAAATTATACACCAGGAAAACTGCCACCCAAGGGTCACTCACAGGGAACAAAGACCAGCCTGTCTAGACTGATCCCTCAGGAAAGGCAATGTAGCACAAATCGCTGTAAAATGTCAATGTTTGCCTGATGGAAAGGCGCCAGAACACCCAGTGCACCACAGCCCACAGGGCCCAGCAGGGAAGCATCACCGAGACCGCCGACCCGACCTCCAAACTCCCCAGATCCCAATCCGATCGAGCCCCCTTGAGATGCGCCAGACAAACCAGTCCAATCCACGGAGGCGCCACCCCACAATCCACAGCACCCAAAGAATCCGCTGCTAATGTCCTGGTGCAGATCCACACCCTGAGGGCTCAGAGCCGCCCTGGTGGTCAAAGAGGAACACAAAACCAAAAGTGTTCATTATTGGTATTAATGTTATGGCTGATCAGTGTGTACTTCTACTGGTGTTTAGAACAAACCATTAAAACACAATCATTAAGCGCTGGGTGGTACGATTATACTAAACTACTATGAACTTGGCATATTTTAACTAATTAAATTCCACTTGTTTCCTTCATTAAGTAACTCATTTACTTATTTTTAATCATGTTTTAGGTGCTTATATGTAACAATTTGTACTTTTGCCACTTTGCAAGAAACTCTCTCTCTCTCTGTCTCTCTCTCTCATACAGTACAATTAATAGTTCTACTTGTACTTGCTGTATCATTTCTCCTTAAAACTCACACACACAAACTTTATTCACGGGGCGGCACAGTGGTGTAGGGTGCGGGTCCGGCCAGGTGTGATTCCCGTCTCTGTGTGCATGGAGTTTGCATGTTCTCCCCGTGCTTGGTGGGTTTCCTCCGGGTTCTCCGGTTTCCTCCCACAGTCCAACGAGATGTAGGTTAGGTTTAATCGGCGTTCCCAAATTGGCCGTAGTGTGTGACTGTGTGTGTATGTGTGTGTGTCCTGCGATGGATTGGTACCCTGTCCAGGATGTATCCCGCCTCGTGTCTTAAGTCTCTGTGATAGGCTCCAGGACCCCCGCATAAGGATTAAGTGGTGTAGATGATGAGTGAGTGAGAGTGAACTTTATTCACACTTACCAGTTAAAGGATGGGATTTTCTAAGCAGAATTGTTTTCTTACTAGTAACTCAGAACAAGAAGGAAACTAATGTGTAGCTAATATGAGCTAACACACTTATTTCTGTTCTTAGTCAATCGAAAAAATACAAAAATCTAACGTAAAATTTAAGTTTTCATTTTACCAAAAGGAAATCGAGGCCCTTACCAGCTCTGTGTTAATGTAACAGGATCCAGAAGGTCATTTAAAATGTATTAAGAAGTTTGTTTTTATCTCATTTTTTCCAATTTCAACCAGATGTGGTACTGAGAAATGATACTGTAATCATGTGACTCAAGTTTTCTTAATTAAAAGACAAACAATGGCCTCAAGAGAACCTGGAAAAGGAGTCAGTTTTAAATGCACTGAAGGGTGAAGAAGTATTTAAGGTTTTCAGTAATACAATCAGAGGGGAAATTAAGGAGCAGGTACGATTCTGTATAGTTTTGTCTACGGTGATGGTTTTATAGTGTAAACTGAAATGTGACTAAAACGCACGAGAGTTTAGTCTGTCGACGTGTAGCATTCAGTGAGTGAAACAAGTCATGTGACGTGAAAAGTAATTATTTTAATTTAAATTAAGAAAATGAACAAGTGCTCAATTTCATATCACAAATACTACAAAATGAAACTTTTTACAAATAAAACCTTTTTTTAAATTTAAGTACTTATTACAATATAATATATTTAATATATTTTAGGTAGCGTTTTCATCGTGTGTTATGGATCAGAACGTTACAGCTGGGGAAGCGGTGCAGTTTTAATCCCAGTGTTTATTCACATCACCTTGTTTTTATGTGTTTTATTAGGAGGATCCTGTTTTCCTAATGATCTACTGTAATAACCACACAGTGATACCGCAGCTCACTCCTGACTGTTAAACTCGTTTAGTAGCGCTGAGAGAGATGTGTGTGTCACTTAAAACCAGCGCGGTGTAAAAAAAACGCTGCTGATAAATAAATGTAAGAACAAGCCGTCTTAAAGTTTACAATCAAACACAAATGTGCAAACAGATTAGACCGGAAGTTATAATGCCTTAGATTATAGGTCTGTTTTATTTTCTTTCCATCTTTCTATATTTCATTCCTGTCTTACTTCCTCCCTCCTCCCATTCCATTCCATCTTTTCTTTTTCTTTCTTTTCTGATTCATTCTTCCTGGCCTTTTCTTACGTTCTTTAATTTTCTTACTTCATTCCCACTATGTATGTATGTATGTATGTATGTATGTATGTATGTATGTATGTATGTATGTATCTATCTATCTATCTATCTATGTTTGAATGGTCCAATGCCAGTCGAGTTACTATAGTCACCTAATAATCACTATTATAGCTTTTATTACAATAGTTGTGTAACAAAACTAAACACGCAGATTTTTTTTTCACATTATATGCTAAAGCATTTTGATGGTTTTGAATTAATAGCACTCTTAAAAAAATTCAGTTAATTCATACAGAAGCTATTTTATGGTTGTTCCATAACATTAAATATACAGTGGAACCTCGGATTGCGAGATTTTTAATAAATTAACGAATTATGCTCGTAATCCAAGGTTCCACTGTAATTAGAAATGGTAATATATATATATATTTTTTTTACCATTTCTACTATTTTTTTTTTTTTTGGCAAAATGTATTTCTTAGTCTTGTTTAAACAGTTCGGAGCTCCAGTGTGCAATCACAAGCAAACTTGAGGGGGAAATTTTATTTTATAATTTTTTTTCCCTTTTCCATTTTTATATTGTAAACAAGCTGATTAGATTTACCCCCTAATGTGACCTCATATAAGAAGACCCCTCCCCCAGATTGTTGCTCAGCTCATCAGTTCTCTGGAGGGGCGTGGCACAGCAGTAGCTCATTTCAGATATTTGAAAAAAAAATTACATTATCTGAGCATTAATACTCACACTTTAAAGGGGCTCTGAGACCTTTGTAAACCTAAAGAAAGAAATAGTCAAATATGGGACCATTGATAATTTAAATAAAAGCAATAATTGACAAACTGCTGCACTATAAGATGAATACAAGTATCCAGGACATGCTGTTAAAGGAAACTAATAAACTTTGGTGTACAATAACTCTACTGCATGCTGTCACTGATTATTTTTCTGTAGCAGCACAACTTTAAGCGATGTATAAGCAATCAAGGTTGAAACTGTAATGCGCGTTTTTTTAAAGTTATGATATTATTTTATTATTATTTAATTCTTATTGCATGGTGTATGTGTGTTTTCAGATGAGCAGCTGAACTCAGAGGAGAAGAAGAAGCGGAAGCAGAGGAGAAACAGGACCACGTTCAACAGCAGTCAGCTGCAGGCCCTGGAGCGGGTGTTTGAGAGGACGCATTACCCCGATGCCTTCGTCAGGGAGGATCTGGCGCGCAGGGTTAATCTCACCGAGGCTCGCGTGCAGGTTAGTGACCCAGTGTAATGACTAAAGCAAAGTCTACACCAAGTACGGCACGGGACGGGGGATTGTTCTACCTCAGAGATACACTTTCTTATCATCTAGTAATCCGTGTTCCTTTACCTTCTATATACAGCATCAGTATCAGAAATAACCACATGTTATGCTGTTATAGTAAAATACCCCCCCCCCCCTTCCACCTTGCGGTTGGTTATTTTAGCAGCATCTCCTGGTGAGTTTTATTCCTCTTCAGTCACTATGTAAGATTTTACTTATTAAAGAACATATACAGTAGATTTGTATTAATTTATAGTTTAACGTGAATTCGAGTCAGTTCCTGTTCTGACTTGTTATAGCTTCTGTAAAAAAAATATATATATAAAATAAAAAAAAAACGCTTCTCTTGAATTTGAGAGGCTAAAACTAAAAGATTGTTCAAACCCTTCCATCCTAAAGATTTCTCTGTGTCAGAAAACTAGGACATAAATAAGTAAACTATTATATGCATGATTTGACATAAATAAAGTCCTGCATATAATAGTTATTATAGAAAACATATGAATACATTAATATAAACCTGTGATTTGTAACTACACTAATGTCAGATCTGCAGTTACAGAAAATTAATCAACACCTTCTGTCCAATCAGAATCTAGAATGTAACAATGATATGAACTAAATATGTCAATATGTTACAAATATAATATCCCTTATAGCTGCGTCATTGTCTTTATTTCTTAAGATGTTCAGTGTTTCGAATTTGCAGATGTGGTTTGTCACTCTGACGGCTCCTTTAAGGAGATGGAAGGAGTCTCCAGTGTCAGGGTTTTGTAAAAGTCAAAGGAAAAGCTGTTAGTTCTTCATCTGCAGGATAGAAGACAGTGTTCTCTGTGAAACATTCTGAAAACATCATTCAGCTGTTCATACAGTCACATTTGATTCGTATATATGTTTTTATTTTTTAAAGAATGGACTTATGTATGTACTGTATACATATGTATATATTTGACAAAACTGGCAGCAGTGCTAAAAAAAGTACGCGTTAAACACTGAATGTGGCTTTACCAAACAAGTGCATTTGGAAAAATTTGCATGTCCGATTTAAGATTTTTTTGGTAATTTTTTTTGGCTTGACAAAATTATTATTGTACCATATAGAATATTATACTGTATATCAGAATGTTCACAAAAGCTTGCAATAGATTTGCTATACTTTTGGTGTTAATCAACTGTGATCTTCAAGACAGAGGTGACGGTGGTAAGGAAAAACTCCCTGTAAAGTTAATATATTTTATATTTAAATATATTTTAGTCCTAATCTATTTAGCAACTGCAGTCACATGCCATAATGGGAAAGCCATCAGAGAAAAAGTGGTCCAAGGTCATCTTCATGGTCATGCCTATGAAAATAAGTTGAACCATTCTTAGCATTGATCACTAACCAAACTTGAAGTTCTGTGGAGGACGCCACTTCAAAAGAAAAGATTCAAACAATCGAAAAGTTTACAGGCTTTACAGTTACGAACAACATACTGTATAAGGTGGATGTCATATAAAACAGTATAAATACACTTGGGTTTGTTCGTAAAGCCACATTAAGGCTGTATGTATTTCATATCCCTGTATCACCGATAATCTTTTTTGTCAAATACAAAGTCCCTCAAACGTTTGCATGCACTACAGACATACTGTATAAATAAATATCTCAAATCCTGTTATTGTATATTGACATGCATTTGTTTGTTATTCTGTCCTGCATATGTGGAGTGTTTGCTGTCTTTTTCCATGACTGTAATCTCGGTTGTTTTCTCAGGTGTGGTTTCAGAACAGAAGAGCGAAGTTCCGGCGTAACGAGCGCGCACTGCTGGCGAGTAAAAACGCCTCGCTGCTCAAATCCTACTCCGGAGACGTGACGTCGGTGGAGCAGCCGATCGTACCGCGGCCAGCCCCGAGGCCGAGCGATTACCTGTCCTGGGGAAGCACACCTCCGTACAGGTAACAGCCCCCATCAGACACAGCTTAGACTGCAGCTTCTAGGATATTTAGCAGCTTCCTAATAACATCTAATATCCTAATCATCAACACATGCGATGTTAAATTCTGGATTCTGATTGGTCTATAATAACAACTCATGTGATAAAAAACACTGTTTATTATTATTATTATTATTATTATTATTGTTATTATGCTTAAATCAACCTATCTGTTAAAACATTTATTAATGATTTAATTTTGATAAAATGTATATCTCCAGGCCAGAAGCATCTCCATAACCCTTGAAGCAACACTTTAAAGCTAGCATATGACATACGTGACGTAAGATAGAATCTTAGCAAACACACGATACTATAAGTTTCACGATTTTATAAATATACCAATTTGATAGAAAAATGTTCTCAGATTTTGTGATAATTCTACAATTTTCAGAAATAACTCACTTCTATTACAAAGGATGTTGCCTGCCAATGTTTGAATAGTTTACAGCACGCCACCTAGTAGTATTATAGAGGAACTGCAACATTTTACCCCTCAAATGAAAACGTATATAAATTTAAAAAATGGATTTTGAAAGAATAGCGATACATAATTGAATTGATTTTTCCCCGTCTCTACAATTATTCAAAGACATACCGTATGCTAGCACAAAGGCAGGTTATCCTGCTAGCTATTGTTCCAGGTAGCTAACATAAGGCTAGTATTTTACAAACTTTGTGGTTACTAGCTCAGGAAAATTATTATTATTTTAGCATGTTGTTTGTGATCATTAATATATATTTTTTCTATAACAAATATTTTATACATTTTAAAAGTAGGAAATCATTTACTTGTGGCATCAACACCTATACAGATCCAGTTACAGTTTAGATGTTTCATGTATTTCAGATACACAGTTAAACATCAACCCTTTTAAAATCTTTAGCGGTGTTCGTGTCACTCTTAATTTATTTCTGACTTTGAAATCTTGACCATTCCTCCTCAGCGCCATGGCCTCCTACTCGCCGTCCTGCGCCAACAACAACACGGCGCAGGGAGTGAACATGGCCAACAGCATCGCCAACCTGAGACTGAAGGCCAAGGAGTACAGCATGAACCAGGTGCCGACCGTCAACTGAGGGAGGAAACGAACTACAAACGCGGGCGACGTGTTGCACCGAGCTGCCACGATCCCCAACAAAGACCTTTCACACGAACGTTTCCAATGTGTGGACTCCAAGGCTCGGAAGAAAAACATGTTTTAAGAAATTTCTAAAGCAGTGATTGACGTCAACGGCGGTCATGTTTTTGGCAGAGTGGGAAAAAACTCGACTCGATGTAACTCTGGAAAAACGTGAAATGGAAAGTGTGTGCGTTTACATTTGCCACGGTCTCTTCTGGAGGAGGCGGCGTTACTCTAGAGCTCTGGAGAGCGAAGCGGCTCCATGGATGAACTTTTTGGAATGTAGCAATGCAAACCCCACAAACATTCACGGAGCCTTCAGGACTTTTCCCTGATTTCTCCTGGGATGTAATCAAGACCGCGGCCTGGTCTGGTTTTTTTTTTTTTTTTTTTTTTAGAAAAAAAAGATTTACCTTTGTAATGAATATACTAATATTTTGCCTTTGGGTTTATGTGACTGGCATGCATTTTAAAGGATGTCAAAACATGCATAGTTCTCTACACACACATACACACACATATTGTACATGCATATGCATACACACACCTAGCAAACTTATATATATTTCTATTAAGAGTAAAAATACTAGATATGGAAAGGTTAAAAAGTTGACCAATCAGACGTCTTAGACTTGACCATACAGCTGCACTGCACTGATATGAAACCACATGCACCAACTGTTCCAAGATATTTGGAAATGTTTCTGGGCGTGGCCTCGACACCTCCAACAGAGGTAGATGTGACCTGCACGTCTTTCAGCCCCAGTCCTAGAGAACTAGGCGTGGCCACTGTGCTTGTAAGTCTGAGACTTCTGTGGCTTCTGTGTATGCAGTTCAAGCTCTGGTCTGTTCTTATGCTTAAAAGTAAATGCACCACTTATTTCTTAAGACTTGCCTTAGATCTGTGGAGTTTTTGATCAGCTTGAAAACTCAATAAAGACCTCAGTTTAACTCATATTATTGGGCGAGGCGATGCTTGTGTGCAAGTTAGGACAGGAGGCGTGGTCTCATCCCAAAGAAAGTCTAAGAGGAGGCGTGGCTTCTATATCTGGAGTTTAATTTCTTTTCATTATAATTAATCAGACATTGCTAGAAAGTCACAGCAAGCAACATTGTTTTACAATAATTTTTATGATACAGTTTTCTTTTTGCATTACTTCTTTGATGTTGTATAATTGTCATTTGTGCACTTCAGTTTTGCCTTGTGAGGTAAAAGCAGAGAGGAAGGCGTGGTGTGTATGGGATGAGCTTTAAAATATTTATATGTAAATACCGCATTCAGTGAAGGAGGCGTGGCCTATGTGTCTATCAGTTATGGTCCCAGTGAAGGAGGCGTGGCCTATGTGTCTATCAGTTATAGTCCCAGTGAAGGAGGCGTGGCCTTTGTGACTATCAGTTACGGTCCCAGTGAAGGAGGCGTGGCCTGTGTGACTGTCAGTTACGGTCCCAGTGAAGGAGGCGTGGCCTGTGTGACTGTCAGTTACGGTCCCAGTGAAGGAGGCGTGGCCTATGTGTCTATCAGTTACGGTCCCAGTGAAGGAGGCGTGGCCTATGAGTCTATCAGTTACGGTCCCAGTGAAGGAGGTGTGGCTGCCTGTGTGTCTGTAAATTACAGTTTCAGTGAAGGAGGCGTGGCCTGTGTATCTGTCAGTTACAGTCCTAGAAAAGGAGGCGTGGCCTATGTGTCTATCAGTTATGGTCCCAGTGAAGGAGGCGTGGCCTGTGTATCTGTCAGTTACAGTCCTAGTGGAAAAGGCCTGGCCTGCATAATTACAGTCAGAGTGAAGGAGGTGTGGCCTGTGTATGTGTCACTTACAGCCCCCAGTGAAGGAGGCGTGGCCTTTGTGCCTGTCCATTGCACTGCCAGTAAACGAGGCGTGGTCTCTCAGTTTAAATTAAACAAACAACTCATTTACATACATCTTGCTTATATCATCTATTTGATCACATAACTCCAAACTTCAAAGATCTACATCCCTATTATAACACAATAACTGTGCAGTTCCTCCTGAATGAATGTGGCACAACATGTGTGTGTGTGTGTGTGTGTGTGTGTGTGTGTGTGTGTGTGTGTGTGTGTGTGTGAGGCTTTTACCTTTGCTTTTCTTTTATGTATACAACCTGAGTATATCTGAATCTGTAATATTCTTATGCAATAAAACATTTGCAAGCAGCAATGTAATGAGGAAGGATTAGTGTGTTGTGGAACAGATATCTTTTCTCCATTCCTCATCTTTAAGTGTTCTGAGCTGTTTCAGTAATGAACATCACCACACTGCGTGCTTAGTTTCTACACAAAATCTTACATAAAAATCTCGTCATCCTCTCATCCTTGGACTACTCTTACTCGGTTCGGGGTCCAAGCACTTGTTTGCGTCCATAAGCACTTTTTTTCTGACCATGTCTTTTTTTTTATTGTGTATAAACCAAGTAATATGGTTTGTGATTTAAAAAAAAAAAAGGAGCCTGCTTACATTCTTTCTCTATCTGGATGAAGAACGAACTAAAGTGACTCCACAGGACTTTATGTGAAACTCTAAATGTTCCTTCAGCCTCAAATTACCATCACCCCCATCACCCCTCCACCCCCACCACCCCCACCACCTCCTCCTCCTCCTCCTCTTTCTTTTCTTCCTCTAGAGCAGGAAAATGAGAGATATCACTTTTCCCTAGTTGCCGTGAGATCTAACCAACATCTCATAACTCGACTTATGTATTTGTTTTGGATAAAGATCGCAGAGGGAAAAAAAAAAATCCTTTAAGGCTGAGGAGAAAAATAAGCTGTCTGGGCGCTTCCAGAAATCTGCTGCGGTGTTTTATAGCCTGATGATGGACTCCTCGGTGTTAAGTGCAGAACTCAGATTCATTCAGAGCATCGGCATAGCCACGGCTGTTAAGTTTTTTTTTTCTCTCCCTTCTTTCTGTCGAGCAGGAATGTTTACTTTCAAAACACTGTGTTTATGGCACAGGAAGCACTCGTTGGAGTTTAAGTGGCCGCGGGGTGTTTTCTGAGCGCCTGACACAGGCTTGTTTATGTGCCTGGCGACCCCCTCGGTCTGCTGATTGCATGTGACCCCTGATGACCTTAGAGACAGCGGGGAACCAATAAAAGGGCTCTTTTGGGGTGGGGGTGGGGGGTTAAGGGACGAGGCTGTACAATCTGTTTAATCTAAGACATTTTGTGCAAGGGGAGACATCATGAAGGACAGAAAAGGACAATGCTAACAGTCAGGGTGAAAAGCAAAATTTCACCATTAGCTGGCTATAATTCTTGTAATAAAACAATGAGATGTCATTTTGTTTATAGAGAACAAATGAAACCACAGCTACGCCCTCTTGCTTTTAATTTTTCTATTGGCCGAACCAAGTGAAGCAACCCCAGATCATCACACCGCCTCCAGGGGCTTGTACAGTGGCCATTATGGACGATTGCTTCATGCGCTTCCCTTCTTACCCTGACACGCCCATCGCTCTGGAAGAGGCTCAATCTCGACTCATCAGACCACATGACTTTTTCAAAGTCTAATCTGCATGCTTCCTAGCAAAAAGCTTTTTTTCCTGATGAGTTTCACTAACGAGTGGTTTTCTTATGGACACACAACACAACTTAATCCCAATCCTGTGAGTTCGCATCACATTGTGTGCTTATGAAAATGCTCGTTGGTTTAAAGTATTAAAGTGTTCTCTGATCACATGCATGTTTTTCATACTTTTGTGTTCTGTGAAGTTGAGGTTTCAGCACTTTCCTTCCAGGTTTTCATACTGTCTTGGACGGTTCTTAACCAAATTCCAGTTATTTCAGGTCAATCTCCTTAGTTGCTTTCTTTGCCCGATTCAGACCAATAATGTGGCCCTCATGAAACATCTTTCCCACGACGATGGGATACTTCTTTTAAAACAGTCGTTTAAGAAATGAGAAGCTTCTCACTCCATCAGTTAGAGATAAACGAAGAGTTGAAGTCTAAACCAGTTAATCACTGCAGGCATTTACACTCAGTCACTCATCGTCTATAACACTTTGCCCTGTATACAGGGTCAAGGGGGCCTGAAGCCTGTGCCAGGATACTTAGGGCACGCAGCGGGGTAGACCCAGAATGGGGTGCCAGTCCACTGCATGGTACACACACACTACAGGCAATCTGGGAACACCAATTAGCTATTAGTCTGCATGTGTTTGGACTGTGGGAGGAAACCGGAGCACCAAGCATGGGGAGAACATGCAAACTCCAGGCACACAGACCAGAGGCAGGTATCGAACCCACAACTTGGAGGTGCTGACTTGGAGCGACAGTGCTAACCTCTAACCCACCGTGCCGCCTTGCACACTCCTGTATAATAGAGAAATATTAACCAGGTACCATTCCAACATAAAGAACTAGTACAGTACATTACAGAAAAATAAGGTAGGTTCACAGAGCTGCTCTGTCCCCACAGCAAGGGGACAAACACTGTAACCGCTACAGAATGAAGATATTTAGAGGAGGTCCAATAAACTTATTAGAGTTGGCAATATGACTCTGAAAAGAAAATCAGTGTTATATGTTTTGGTTAGAGGAATGGGGTCGTTAAAAACATCACTCTTGGCCATGTTCAGGAGAATGAAGAAGAAACACTTATTCATCAAGATATTACATTTATAAGTAAGTGCCGTTCATAGTGCCCAAAGACAACATACTGTAGAGTTACAAAAAACCTCACACACATTAAATTTAGACTAATAAACTTGTTGTGAGACATGATCATTCCTGTAGTAACAAATTATTCACACGGACAAATGGAAAATGATTTTAGCCTTTTAAACTTTTTTTTTTTTTTACTTTTACTTTTTTTACTCTCCAGTGTCAGAAGGAAAGCTATAAACATGTTTATAGCTCTGTACAATTTCTTTTTTTAAAGGAGAGAGTATCGTATTTATAATCAAAAAGCCGCTTTATAGAATAAAAAAAATGGAAATAATGGAGTTTTAAAGATGTGATTAAATATGTTTACATCATAATGATCAGATTGTCCCTGATGAGCAAGCCGAGGGCGACGGTGCCAAGGAAAAACTCCCCGACATGACGATCGGAAAAAAACCTTGAGGGCAAACAGACTCAACAGGGAACCCATCCTCATTCAGGTGATAACGGACAGATATGATGGTGATTGATTTGCAGTCATACTGTGTGCCATGAAGCTGAAAGTTCAGTCTAATGGAAAAAGTGTTTACGTTAATATAATCTCATAGCCCTACTGTAGCTGTGATTGAATACTACAAACCGTAGAATGGATAAATGAGGTGCTATTCTGTCACTATGGTGAAATAAAAAGCTATAAATAAGAAAATCAAACAACCAATCATTAGACAAGAACAATTTATTTCCATGATTTGCATGTTCCACAATTTCCTATCGATAGTTCTTTAATAGACTATTTCCACAACGTTCATGTCCAGACTTCCATCACACCAGATTCACCAACGAAGCAAACTCACATTAAAGCCTGAATTTAGGAGAATGACTCCATTAAGAGACTCAGTATTTCCAAATGAGCCCCGTCTGATCCTTAGACTTAAATCATCCGTCCATATTAAAATTCCTGTCATTATTCCAATAACGGCAGCTTTTCATGTGGCTTCGACCCTCCAGCCTGACCTGTTCCACCTGATTTCTGCTGGAATTTTTATGATCCAAAACGTCTACGAGCTAAAACTTTTCCCAAACGCTAGTCATCCTCGGAGGAGCCGCAAAAACGCTGGACATTAACTCTGGAGTGGGAGCTGTTTCCTATTTCAACACAACCTCATACAGCCATTTGTGTTCAGCTCAATGGGCCTTAAAGCCTTTTCACTCAGCGGTGAGTGGGATCGCTCGTAATGCCGCATGGAAAAAGCTGAGCTGATGAGTTTCATTGGCACACAATAAAACATGATTTTTTACTCCGAATGGGATTAATAAAAGTCGATATTTTTCAAAGCCTTGCGGCTAAGTGATTTGATCATAGAACACTTTAGCATTTAACTGAAATACAAATTTCCACAATAGAAGACGTTTTCAGAACAGCGGTTGAGGTTGTACTGTATGTACAGAAGTTTAGAAGTTCGCAAAACATCCAGTGCTGTCTGATTAAAAGGTGACCTGCCATGCAAAACAATATAAACAACAAAAACATGATCGAAAAAAACTAAACAACCCTGTTTTTTGTGCTTTATTTATTTTGGTTTTGGCCAAAGCTTGAAAAAGCCAACTAAATTGTTCCCTTATTGTGACCTTACTGCATATAAGAAGACCATTTCTGACTTTTCATTAGGTATTTGTTCTCCGAACCGGGCGTGGCCCATAGCAGTAGCTCATTTACATAGACACTGATGAGGAGGAAAATAAAGAAAGCTTGAGGCATAAAAATGCATTTTCTGGTGGATATTTCAGCATTAACACACACACACTTTGCTGAGACATTAAGACCTACTGTACTGTATGTTATGAAGACTATGTATGTTAAAGAAATGGCAAGTATGGAGCCTTTAAATTCTAATGAGTAGGAAATTCATTATTTTATGTCATAGCCAATAATGTAGCTTGGTTTTAAGATCTCTACTGTATTAATCTATGGTGATCCTTAGGAAGTACCATATCCTGGGCACAGACCAAAAAAAAAATGCACATTGTAAAAGAACAGATTGGTTGTGAGACAGATCAGCCTCAGGAACATAACACTGTCCTGAGGACAAGGACGACGTTGAGTGAAGAATAAAAAAGAATTCTGATTAAAATCTCAATGCGAGAGCACTTTTAGAATAATCACATAAAATCCAAGACTAGTAATACACCAAACTCACAAAATAGTTAAAAACACAGTAGCAGTGATGGTGAAACATAGCATGCTAACAGGCTCATGCTCATTGTGATAATGTTTGTTTATGTGAGCCAGTTTTCTGCACAAGCTAATTTCTGGATTCTGCTGATTTCCTTTAATTGCAGGACTTTTGTTAGCGGTCTATCGTTGGAGGATATTCATCATATAATCACACATGGGGAACAAGTTAGCACACAAACCGTGTAAAACCTTTCCGGATATCATACAGTGCAAAAAGTAGTAAGCTTGAAAGTTCTTGAGCTAAGTGAATAATCAGGTGCCATATTCACAGCTTGCTAAAAGTTGGGATGCTTTCGGATAATTTAGGATCATTCTTCACGCTAAGCAACAAGAAACTATAAGTGTGGGGTTTACATGCTATGAAATTTGTTAAGATTTTGAGTCTTGTATCTTCAATAGTGAACAAAGATCTCAAACACCTATGAGAATACCATCTGAGGTTTGCCCGGAATAGCAAAACGCAGTTTAGCTGAAAAATAGCTGATGTGCTAGCTAATTGCTGCTGACTTACCATCCTTAGCACTAATGCTAACATGCAAGGCTAGCTAAGTTATCTAACAAGCACAATGCATAGAGGAGGAAAACTGTCAGGACTTAGTAAGATTATTATTATCTACTGTATTATAAAGTATAGAAATTATTATTTGATTATTTTGTATTTTTGGTTATTCAGTAATTTATAATAAATTGTGCATGCAAAGTCGGTGGTGGTTTATACAGATATTTATGAACACACACACAAATTTCTTATTGTCTTATTATACACAGCCACAACTTAATGAAGTCCCGCATTAGCCATGCATTTGGACCGTGTTCCCATTCAATACAAAGTCGTTTAGGCCGGGTTGTGCTCCATCCAAGTGCGAGGTTTTCAGTTCAGGAAATTTCCCACCATCAAGATTCTGAAGCTCGAGGCCAGAAACGTTCAACCCGAACAAACGAGGACCTCGGTGGAGTAAAGAAACGGCTGCAGGATTACAAAAACGGCTCCGTCTCGGTCCTGAAGTCCGTGTTGAAGAAGTGTGCGTGATGTTTCTCTGACTGTAAAGGCCCCATGTGGTTTCCTCTGCCCCTCTAGCCCTCCCGTCCTGAAACCCCCCACGGCTCTGCGTCCATCTCACCTTTCAGCTCTCTGACCCCAAGTGTTTCCAGATGTCCTCCAACTGTTACCCCCAACCTCAAAGCCCGAGCTCAAACTCAGCAACACACAGGACAGACAGATCCACGGATGACAAGCGAGCGCCTCGCCCCCATCGGGACGCACATCTGGAACACATTAGGGAAGAGAGAGTGGGACAGAGAGAGAGAGAGAGACAGAGCCTGGCAGAATGCTAAAATTTCTTTATCTGGTCTGAAGCCAAAAGTTCACTATCAGCGTTTAAACCATTTTTCATTATTGCTGTTTTACTCCATTTGTTTGTTTTTAATTTTCTTGACTTGTTTGCTTGTTCCACATGTGCTTGACAAACTCAAAACAAAGAATCATTATGCAATAATTCACAGAAACTAACCTCCACAAGGTTCTTAATCCACATGGATTGTTTAGATTTTTCTTGAGAATTCAAATAAATTCCATAAATTTCTTGCACATGCATTGCAGCACAGTTTTGTTATTTTCTCTAAAACATCTCTAGATCTTTACCAGTGTGCAAACCTAAAATACATTAACACCATATCATTGGTTATAGACTGGTAAAGTAGTGACAGGATGATGGTCACCTCATGTTCAGGGGGACCAAAGGCCGGCCAATCCGGTTCGTCCCCACAGGAGAGCCAATGCAACCCAAATCAGAGACCACACCAGGGCACCAAAACACCCAGTGCTCCACAACCTTCCGCACATGAGTCCCAGCAGCCAAAGAGCCCAAGGCTGCAAACTCCCTTCATCCCAATCCAATCAAGAGCTGCCCTGGTGGCACAAGAGGAACCTTTTTCAATATTGGGGTTTGTTTTGTAATGTTATGGTTGATTGCTGTATATTGAACATCATATATATTAACACTTAACTGGAAGCTAGCATCCCAGAAGCCATGCTAACTATGAACAACTTGGCACAGGTTTTACACCCGATCCCCATCCTGACAAGGCCCTCCCATTTTATCCGGGCTTGGGACTGGCACTGCATCCAGTGCCTGGGGTTTGGTCATTGGGTGGAAATTGATCCCGGACCTTCTGCACTACAGGATAGAAGCCTACCACTGAGCCATCGATGCCTTGCTAGATAACTCTTATAGTAAATAGGATAATTACAAACTACCAATACAGTAATCCTGATAACTTTAAACTGCTACAACAGAAAAGATGCTAACCATTAGCCTACAATCACAGAAAACATGCTAGCATGAAACAAGCATTAAAACATGAAGCAGTCTAATCACAAGACTAAACTGTTAAACAGGCTGTGAACTAGCAAAGCAACACAAACTAAACATTAAGCCAGAACTAAACAGGTTTTCTGCAAACTAGCTTCACAGTAAACATGCTAGCCTTGACAGAGTATCTTAGTTATCATGATGAGATAAGCTAGCATTACCAGTCTCACAAACTATGAATTAAGGTTACAGTAAATAATGCAAACAATACAACTAGCATTACAGTAAGGAAGCTAAACTCCAAATAATTAGAAATGACCCTAAGTGAGAGCTGCTTTCACTTGCTACTTTTTGACATTCAGAATGACCTTGAAAACCAAAAACCTGGCCCATATGGTCAATATCTCCAAAAATGTGCTGATAAAGTATTAGATTTAATTAAATCCAAGCTAGCAAACTAGAAGTTTAGGATTTATAATCCTCAGTCAGCCTCGGTCAGTCTCCAGATTTCATCATTGTCATAATATTCAAATCCGCATCCATCATGGCCAACTTTCTGAAACACATCTCCATGCATGAGCTCCATGAATAAATCAAGTCAAAGAAGCGTCGCCAGTCTGAACAGAGACGTTGCCGGGTGCCAAAACTTTACCGTTCCCAAAGAAAGCTCACCGCAGCGCGTGATATTACAGAGCTAATCACGGTTCAGTGTAGGTAAATGTGCTGTAGAACATGGAGAGATCGGTGAGTGATGGTAGAGCCGGAACGTTCCGCGACACGTCTGGAAAAACTCTCCAACACCGAACAACCTTCACGTTAAATTCCACATCATTTCCATAACGGTATCGTTTAACGCACAATTTCAGGCTGTGCGGAATGAGTTTGATATTAAGGGACACTACGGGGAAATCTTTTTCTTTCGACTTTCTTGGTGACACGTACATTCGCATAGTAAATAAAACCGAAAGTCTTTTAGACTTTTGACGCTTTTACAGTTTTTTCACAATCTACAGACGACTGCTTCCTGCAATCAGAAAAACACCAAGTACGGATCATGAATAAGTATTTACGTAATTTTTTTTTCAGTATACATAACTAACATTACATTACATTACAGATATTTCAAAGGAAACATGTCTAATCAGTTTCAGGCTGGATTATTCCTTTAACTAGGATAAATGATCTGACTACAGTATATACAGTATCAGTTATGTCAGCAAAAAGTAACACACAAACACACACCACACAGGATGGAGTCAGACGTCCAGACGACTGTTTTTCGTGCTGTCAGAGTTCGTTCCCATGACACATCAGGAAGAACTCTTTTCACCAACAGGTTCACATTTATAAATCACACATATTCACACTGACAGCCTGCACGCTAACCCTACGAACACTCTTCCCTCATAGGCACCGGTCGCTCTTTTCGCCTGAACTGTAAAGGAAACAACTCCACACTAAAGCTCCGGGAGAAGGAAAACACGGCCGAGCAGAGAACAGGGCCATGAGAGAGTTTTCCTAACAAAGCGGCCACATCATAAATCCGCAGAACGGTTCCGTGGAAAAGGAGCGGAGATATTAATGCGTCGATCCCCGGGGCGTTACGCGCCCTCCTGCTCGGCCCTGACCGAGACAGAGAGAGAGTTCATTCATCCAGCGGGGAAAAGGGGCCGGACGTCGTGATCTTATCATAACATTGCTATTATTAATATGAAATCAGAGCGTACGGTGAAAGGGCTAGCCACAGGAGTGTAAGTGGTATGGGTATGTTCGTAATTTACAGTATAAAATATAAGTAGTGTGTGTGTACCAGGTGTTTACTGTTACTGAACGTAAACACTGTGTGTGTGTTGTGCTGTCATGGGAAAATCATCAGTCAAACCCAGTTAATGCTCCAGAACTAACTACAGAAGTTTGATTCTTTTTCAGTAACAGCACATCCCCATGTGTTTTATTCCACTTACACCATAGACGTTCTGCAATGATAACAACTTTCAAATAATCAAAGAACAACACTTCATCTATTTACAGTATAGCATCCCTTTTTTATTTTTAAGAGGTCATAGTTTATACTCGTTTTAAACAATCCTGCATAAATCTTTGAGATCCCCAAAATGTGTTTCTTAATGTTCCAGCTGGAATTCATCTCAGGTCCTGCGTTCTGGCTGCATGATCCGCTTTTCGTTTCTGTCCTTTAAAAAAAACTGTCTGTAGTTTTAACTGAATCGAACCAAAAACACCTCTTTGGGGCAGTGCATATTTCTAGCCAATCAGGATTCAAGGACCAGCAATTTCGGGCATTTCTCATCTGTACTTTTGAAAAAAAAAAAAAAAACAGAAAAAAATATATAATACATAATATTTATTAATATACAATTTACGAATCGAATAAAAGCTGAAGAACGCCAGGTTCTGCATTCAAATTTAGCTGCTAACGTGTAACCTAGCCATTCTTTAAATCTAAAGACCGCTAGGTTAGCTTTAGCGGGTAGGCTCTAAGTGCTAACCTCTAACCTCTACTGGGTAATTTAGCCATTTTTATGTAGACTAACGCTTTTAGTCGAGCTGAGCATTGCACTGGAGGAGGGTCTCTTGTTTTATGAGGTCACAATTTTAATTTGCTTGTTTAAGCCCCATTAAAAATTGGAAAACAAGGGAAATGTTTGGGTTCCACATTTGAGACCCATCTGAATGACCTTTAAGTAACTTAAAATAAACAAACAAACAAAAAAAAAATCTGAGAAACCAAAAGCGTAAACTTACGTCTTTACGTCTGACATTGGAGACTCCTTTCACTAATGTAGCAAAAACGTCACCTTATAAAAACGTCTACAATGTCTACATGTCATAAGTATAACAGTTACTATAGAAACAATGTGTGCATTAATTATGAATGAACATGGCAGAGCTGCGGTTAGAGAAAACTAATCAACACCTTCTGACCAATCCGAATCTACAATGCAATAATTTTAAGGTTTGAGGAAAAAAATCTGAATTTTTATAAACTCATGACAACATTACAGCAGATCCCGAATCCAAACAATTCACATGCTCACCCTAACACGCATGAAATATTTTTTTCAGCCGTATTTACTCCCTATGTTGTGCGTAGAGGGCGCTAGTGAGCACTGTTCTGGACCTCAACAAAAAAACAAACAAACAAACAAAAAAACACAGCATATAAGGTCTCTGTGAATCTTGTACTGTAGGTTGTGCACAGATGCAGAAGGTCACACATCCAGAGCTCGACGCATTATAACTGCACTGTCAAACACACGTCAGGACACGAAGGAAGGTTTTAATAGTCGACTTAATTTGCTCTGTAAATCGGTTCCACAGATACGAGAGCCATTAGCGTGTCCGTCTCGCACCACATCTGCCTTCAATTTCCCCCTTTAACAGCCCACCCTACATGTGGAAACGCAGTTTACTTTATCAATTAGCCATTAAGAAGCAGAGGAGATCGCCGCCGATAGCCAGCGCTAACACACTTCACACTTGAACTCAGACAGGGTGATTCATCATCTGCAGACTTTGGCACGGTTTCTGAGACGAAAGGAATCGGAAACGACAAACGTGATTAGCCATCATTATCATAATTATTATTAATGTTCTCGCTAATCAGGTACTCTGGACCCGGATCAGATGCTGTACTTTTCAGGAGCTATTTTTGTTATTACGGCTAATCATACAGATCAAGTCTTCGGGGAATGAAAACATTTTACAAATCGAGGCTTTTGCATTCCGTAGGGCTTTAGTAGATATCAGGGTAACTTTCTCTCGAAGGACGTGACTGTTTTCAAAAACAAAAAAGAAAGAAAGAAAGAAAGAAAAAAGGCTAAGAGGACACCAAGACTCTCGAAAATAATCAGCGTCATACAGTAGAGTTACAGAGTTTTATTCCTCGCACACCACAGCAATTTGCACTTTTCCAGTTTTGAATTTATTAAAGAACAACATTATAATTATTTAAACATTATTTACATTTAAACTTGCGCGACATATAAACAGCTATAAACATTTGGTTCTCTCCCCAGCCTCTCTTTCTTCTTTTCCTTAAAGTCATGAAAACAATGAACAACTTTATTTCAGTTTATTATATTTAACTCTAATTTCTCACCAGCTAAATGATTAGAACAAGCACATTTATAGAAACTCTGCCTCTGCAATCAGAGCTGCTGTTATAGAAAATTAATCAACACCTTCATGCCAATGAAGTACTGGATATTAAAGTTTTAATATATATACGTATAGTGTGTACTGCATACAATATATAATATATACAGTACTGGACATTATACCTTACTCACTTTACACACCTTACAACATAACATTACAAAATAGAAAAAGTAATAATAAAAAAAAACGGACCAGGCTAGAAAGTAGGACTGCGCCAATAATTGAAAGCGACATTCAGAGCCTCTACTCGATGTAATCTTGCCCATGTCAATTACTTTGTGTTTTCTGTTAATACTTTCCCCACTGTGTGTCTGTCCCGGAGTGTCCCCTTAATAACGTAGTCTCATGAGTCCGCCAGGTCCTGCTTGCGATAAGAAAGCAACATGGAACAGGGAGGAACTCTGTCATTAAAACAAACAAAAAAAAAAAGAATCAATCATAACTGAGGTAACATGTCAAATTAATTGTGATATTGATTAGAGATCAATCTAGTGAAAGGTTTGATTTTTTGGTAACCAAGTGTCGCCATTGGAGGAGGAGGAGAAGTGTGCTAGTGCAGATGGAGATTTATTGAAGTAGAGTCATAAATATACGGCAAACAGGAACTACGACTTTGGCTAGGACTTATGGCTGAGGCTAAGGTTCATGACAACTATTGCAAAATATCCAACTGAACAGACCAGACGCGAGACCGAGAACCAACTGAGACAAGCACTATATACACACAGACTAATTAAATGAGACAAGGTGCATGTGAGTAAGTTTAGGACAAGGCGACTGTGGTGAAGTGCATGATTGGAACTGAAGTCTCGACATAAGCGTCCTCCTGAAACACAAAGGTCCAAAACTAAGACAGATACGGGGTCATGACACCTAATGGTCAAAGATCCAAACCCAGTGACTAGACGCAACAACCAGGAAATAAATTTAGCTCCATGAGAACAAACAACTCTCTTCCACCTGTCTTTACTTCAGACTTTCTCTGGCTGAGGAAGGAGCTCTGATTGGCTCACATTTCACACGTATAAAGCATCTAACCAATCACGGACGAGACTGAATTCTTGCGACCAATCATAATGCAGAAGGCGGGATTTATAAAAAAAAAAAAAAAAGATGGAACTTCTGATTTAACATCAAGTTATAGAAAATGCATGTTTTTCCTTCTTCTTTTCTCATTTTCCCAGCGGATTGTCGAAGACGTCATACCCTGAGCGTATTAAATCGCATCTTATCGGATCCAGCGCTCCACGGAAACGGTTACGTTGGAGTCTTTAAAGATTCTGAAAGATTTCTTTCAGATTGCAGAAATATTATCCGTGTGAAAAAAACGCAGCTTTTGATGAGTAACATGTTCAGGGGTAAATTCAGAAACAAAGCGTCCTATTAACATGCACATAACTCTGATTTCTACATCTGAAACAGGGATATTACAAGCAGAGGTAAAACTTCGGAATAAATGCTGTAATTGTGTTGATCCGGGCTCAGGAGTAAAGTCCCAGGCAAAAGAGGAACATATTTTAAACATCTGCTTCAAATCTGCTTCAGATCTGCTGGCCGGTGTGTTGGATACTATTGTAATGACTCACTCTCTCTCTCCCTCTCTCTCTCTCTCTCTCTCTCTCCTCTCCCTCTCTCTCTCTCCCTGTGTCTCTGTCTCTCTCTCTCTCTCTCTGTCTCTCTCTCTCTGTCTCTCTCTCTCCCTCTCTCTCTCTCTCTCTCTCTCTCTCTCTCCCTCTCTCTCTCTCTCTCCCTCTCTCTCTCTCCCTCTCTCTCTCTCTC
>JAAGKR010006331.1:1246-36462 GCA_011419295.1 Clarias macrocephalus | reverse complement strand
TGGGTGACGACTCGGCGGCATACTCGTTCAGTCAAAGTTAACGCTAAGGCTAGCCCACCGGAGCACACCTCTTCTGCGCTTCACGTGTCCAACAGGTTCGCTCTCCTCAGTGATGCACCCGCTGAGAAACCTGAAAGAGCTCTGGTTATAGGAAACTCCATACTGAGGCACAGGAAATTAGCTCGGCCTCTAGGGGCGCCAGCGGCAGTGGTCAGGTGTATCCCGGGAGCCAAGGCACCGGACATAGCAGGTAATCTTAGGGCTCTAGGACAGCATAGGTTCTCTAAGATAGTTGTACATGCTGGAGCTAATGATATACGCCTTCGTCAGTCAGAGGATAGCAAGCATAACTTTACAGAGGTGTTTAAAATAGCGAAGGCGATGTCCGCTGAAGTAGTTTGCTCTGGTCCCATCCCAATGAGATGTGACAACATAGCTTACAGCAGGTTATGGTCGCTGAACCGCTGGATGTCCAGGGGGTTATCTTTATAGATAATTGGAAGACCTTTAAGGGCACAACTGGCCTGTTAGGGCAGGACGGTGTCCATCCCACATGGGAAGGTGCTTCTCTCATTTCCTGTAGTATAGCGCATAGTCTCAGAAGAGGCTACCCAGAGCCCAGGCCAGGGAGCAGACATACAGGCTAAACCAACTGTCTGCTAGCTGCATAGAGTCGTCACTCAGGGTTCATCATATTAAGACTGTGTCTGTTCCCCGAGCTAAACATAAATATAAATTTAGAAAAACTCAGAAAGTCTGTTTTAGTAATTTAATTATCATAGATACCACAAACTCAGATCACACTAGGACTGTTAAATATTAGATCTCTCGCACCTAAAGGAGTTATTGTTACTGAAACTATCACAGATCAGGAGTTTGATATATTATGTTTAACAGAAACCTGGATTAAACAGGATGAGTATGTAGCTCTAAATGAAGCTAGTCCTCCTGGATACAGCTACATACACCAGCCTCGGCTAACATGGACATGATGTGTGTGTATTAATGGATGGAGTAGGAGTTGCATTTTAGAAAGGGTTAGCAGTGTGTGTGTGTGTGTGTGTGTGTGTGTGTGTGTGTGTGTGTGTGTGTGTGTGTGTGTGTGTATTTTAAATTGCAGAATTGCATGATGTCTGCTTTAATATGTGCTTAAGTATGTGCAGAGTACTGTATGTATTCATGAATCCACAGTCTTTATATCTGACACTCATATTATAGTAACATCTCATATCATACTTTCTCCCCATTATAGATTTTTGAGGGGAGGACGCCCATCAAAAATATATTTTTGACCCTACTACACATTTTTAAAAAATACAAGTGTATTTCATGGCTGATCGGATAAAAAAAAAATCACACTAAGCTTTCGTTCACCTTTAGCTTTGATTACAGCACACAATGTGGTGGCAAGTTCATGTGTGAAAATGATTCCTCATGCTCCCAGAAGCTCTTTCACAATTTGAAATACGCCTTTAGAGAGTAAAAACTTTATAGATGTGATACAGATGTGGCCAGTAAGAATGCAAGTTTTTTTCACAAAAGGCCGCAATTTGTCTTGCGCAGTGGCGACCAATACCGCAAGCACCATTTTAGAATTTAGGTAGGAGCAGATTTATCGATAAAACTGTAGACATACTCCCCAGACATGCAACAAACTAATATATAGTCTACTCGCTGATTACAACACGACAGCGCGCTCGGAGGTGGACACACGCAGACCCCCAGTTACTGTAATCCCTCTTCTCACCTTTCATTCACAATAGGTGTGAAGTTATCAAACCAGTTTTTACTGATGGGGGAATTGGCAGAATTGAGGGGCTTAAAATTTATTAACAAGACCGAGGAGACGTCTCTGCCTCAGACTTCATAGTTGGATTTGATACTTTGAGTGTTATTCATAAATTTACTGAATATATTCAGATTTTGTAAAATAACGACAACCGTTTCCTTCCTAGAGCTTTCGTCTGCATCACAATGAACTGAAGCTCAGCACGTCTACTTTCCTTGTTTTAATCTGTAATATTTAAGTGAAGTATATTTCACGTATATGCCTAAATATTCCTTTTTATTTATGTACAGATTATGTATTATGTTTGATCTGCATTATTGCGAGACGTGATGACTGATGGGAAATGTGTCATTCTCTTTTCGGTGAAGTAAAGACCTGTTGTTCAGTTGTTCCCTGCACTGTTACAGCTCCATTTACATTTAGGCATTTGGCAGACGCTCTTATCCAGAGCGACTTACAAAAAGAGCTTTAAAGTTTACATCACTGGATCGATACTTACACTGGGTTAACTAAGTCAAAAATAAGTGCTATTAGTCAAAAACAACTGGAAAGAGTTTTTTTTTATTATTATTTATTTATTTATTTTTATTATTATTATTAGTCCAAGTACTGGAGAAACAGATACGTCTTGAGTCGTTGTTTAAAGATAGTCAAAGTCTCTGCTGTACAGACATCTAGAGGAAGGTCTTTCCAGCACCTACTGTAGGTGCCAGAACAGAAAAGAGTCTGGATGAATGACGACCCTTGATCCCAGAGAGATGGTGGGATGAGGTGAGCAGTGCTGGAGGATCGGAGGGAACGTGGCGCAGTGCGTGGTGTGACTGGAGCAGAGAGGTAAGTGGGTGCTGGGCCATTTTTAGCTTTGTAGGCGAGCATCAGTGTTTTGAACTGAGCAGTTTCACTCCCTGCTGTTTGAAATCACACTTAACATGACTGAACACCCTGTGAAGTGCACCGTGCAGGGGAGTCCAGGCCGATCGGAATACACCTTGAGTTACACAAACTATGTGTGTGCGTGTCTCATAGGTGTGTATGCACGGAGAGTTTGTGTGTGTGTGTGTGTGTGTGTGTGTGTGTGTGTGTGTGTGTGTGTGCACATTTCATAGGTGTGTATGCATGTAGAATTTGTGTGTGTGTGTGTGTGTGTGTGTGTGTGTGTGTGTGTGTGTGTGTGCGCGTGTGTGTACGCGTGTGTGTACACATCTCATAGGTGTGCATGCACAGAGAGTTTGTGTGTGTGTGTGTGTGTGTGTGTGTGTGTGCGTGTGTGTGCGTGTGTGTGCGTGCGTGTGCGTGCGTGTGCGTGCGTGTGCGTGCGTGTGCGCGTGTGTGCGCGTGTGTGTACACATCTAATAGCTGTGCATGCACTGAGAGTTTGTGTGTTTTTTTTTTTTTTTGCGTGCATCTCGTGTTTGTGCTCACAGAGATTTTTGTCTGTGCGTGCTTCTCTTTGGTGTGTGTGTGCATATTTCATATATATTTGTTTTATTACTTAGTAGTTTGATTTAAGCCCTATACGGCACCTCATACAGGAATAACTTCACATCTATCATGAATGAAAGGTGAGAGGAGCAGTTAAAACTCCTAAAAATGGCCCTTGTAATCCACTAAACAAACGCACGGAACATGAAACTTTTATGTAGATATTTTTTCTGGGTTGTAGTATAGTGTTATTTTTCCACCACAGATTTGACATTTTGAGGACAGACAAAGGACTCTATGCGTGTGCCGTGTCTCCCCTGCGCGCTCAACGTATTTTCCGCGCGTGCGAATAACATTTCTTTTCTGCGCGCGCTTAACTCTGCCTGTACGCTCAGACATCCACACACTACTTCTGATTGGCTGTTTCTTCTCCAATCAGCTGCTATCGACCGCATAATGGAAGCGTTGGAAATAAAGATTTATAAGTAAAGCGACCGAGTTGTCCAATTTGCATTTTGCTCGACATACAGTAGTATAACAATGAGATATATGAAAAATGTGATTTTTAAGACAGAGTATTTAAGAGACAAGTATTTATACTAATATTTAATTCAATAAAAAAGGAGATACTATAATATTTATTTATACTGATATTATAAATAAAAATATATAATATAATATAAATTATATAATCATATAATAATAATATAAATAATTCCTTTATGTAATTTCCTTTAATTTATAACTTTTGTTTGTGTAAAGCTGCTTTGAAACAATGACCATTTCAAAAGTACAATACAAATAAAATTGAGCTCAAATCTCAGAAAACGTTGTGTTTTGAAACCAGCGAAAATTGCAGCACTTCTAGATAAAACACACTACACCTGTCCATAAATAAAAATGAATATTTAGGCCTGTACGCGAAATACATTTTACTCAAATATTACAGATTAAAACAAGGAGAGAAGATGTGCTGAGCTTCAGTTCATTGTGATGCAGACAAAACGTCTAGGGAGGAAATGGAGACATTTTGTTTTCTGTTTTTTTGCATCGAGTTTCATCATGTAGCACTTTTAGTTTTCATAGCAAAAGCAACTCAACAGTGTGATTAAAGTACCCGAAATAACCCAGAATTTTGACCCAGCATAAACAACCCAACAATAAGTTTACAGAAACCCAGCATTTGTTAGTGTACTACTACTACTAATAAATGGAGAAAGCGCAGTCAGAGCCCAGGGATTCTGTGTGCTGTCGCGTTGTGTTCAGCGAGTAGCAGATATATTTGTGTTTGGGTCATTAATGGTAGAGTATGTCTGCAGTTTTACCGATAAATCTGCTCAGATCTGTGCGCGTGTTTATCAGCCTTTTGATCAAAAAGCGCACATGCGCAACTCACTTTCACTTTGCAACAGGCAGTGTTTATTGTTTAGTGTATATTTAAAGTGCATATACACAATAAATACACAATATTGTTTTAGGCTAAGTATCACACACTTTTGTATTCTTTGTTGTACTTTGTCTTTTTGCACACACGCACAGGCATGTTACAATAATAATTAAAATAACTTTACAGCACTACTACTACTACTATAAATAATAATGATAATACTAAATAGAGAAAGCGCAGTCAAAGAAGATCCATCATTGAAGGAGAGAAGAAAATGAATAAATACATATCAGTATTTACAGTTTGAGCTTGGCACGTTTATGAGCTCTGTCGCTTGCTGTCTATGGGCACCTAAGAGAGATTAACACATTTTTGGCTTCAGTAGACACACAATACCTCAGATTGAAACACGACTGCCCCCTACAGGTAATGAACGGCATGTTCACAGCCTTCCGCGCACTGCTGCGGCAGCTCACGAGACCCCTTTTACTTGAAACGCGCGATCTTAACGGCCAGATCTGTAACTCTGTCATTCAGTACTTCCAGGTCATCAGCTGACTTCGTTTTATTGCCACATAATATTGCTGAGTCTAACCTGACCAACTGAAGTGACCTCAGCTCATATCACTGCCTCCAGGGGCTTGTACAGTAAGCAATGTGCATGATGGGTGCATCGCTTCATGCGCTTCCCTTCTTACCCTCACACACTCATGGCTATAGACTAAATCTGAACTCATCACACCATGAGCTTTTTTGGCTCCAAAGTCCAATCTTTATGTTCCCAAGGTCCCCTTATGTGTTTCACTACACACTTTGTCATACAGTATCACTGTGTGGTCAGTTACCCTCGTTACTGCCCTGATTCTAGGTCCCCCTTTGCCGCTAAAACAGTAGTGACGTGTGTGTTCTCACACCTTCGACCTTAAAGTTATGGCTGATCGATGTACATATAATAATGACATTTCTCATGAATGAGGCGTAAAAAACCAATTGTAACCACAAAAGGGGAAAAAAGCAAATACCATGCCAGACATTATTTCTTTTTAATTATAATTATTATTATTTTTTTAATTTTCAAGTATTTTAATGAGAGACCTATGAAGGCATAAAGTCTAATGTGAGCTCAGATTTATGTGAGAATCATGATTGCTGTGATTCTCCTGGTCTCAGCTAAACAATAAGCTACATACTTTCACACCACTGTATGTCTATTAGTCTACTGTAGTAAATTAAAATAATCTAGTTCACATTTATCGGCTAAAAAGTCACAAACAGCCAATGATTCGATGAAACGTAGGTACCTACAGGCTGTGATTTTATGCTTGTTGACATTATATGATTTATTATAACATTAAAAATGAAATAATATGATAATAATAATAATAATGATAATAATAATAATAATAATAATAATAATAATAATAATAATAATAATAATAAACATGAAAAGTTTTGTTCTCAAATCTGAAAAGATATTATAATCCAAAAGCCCTGTCATAAAGAAGATGTTTAAAGTCATTATACAGAAAACACATCTACACTTTTCACTGTTACACACAAACAATATTAACAGAACAGAAATAAAACACACTCACCTGATACAGTCAGTGTAACAGCAGCACTGCGCTCTGTGTATGTTGGGTCTGATGACTTTGTTCCTTCACATGTATAATCACCTTCATCAGACTCTTCACCTTTAATGATTGTGTATTTATTCCCTCCTGTAGGACTCTGCGGTAGTTCTTTATTATCTCTATACCAGTGGTACTGCCAGGATCCTCCAGTCTGTATCTGACATGTGAGAGTGACGCTTTCCCCAGTGAACACACTCTCAGCTGGCTGCACTTTCACTACAGGCTTTGGTCTCGCTGTACAAAGATAATAAAACTTTAACACATACAGAACGACTAAACATTATTTAAATATGATTTTATATAAATATACAATTAGAATGATTCCTTAACAATTAATAAATGTTTTTTTTTTTTTTCCCACAGACTTACTAACAGTAACCCTGTAGTGACGTACCTCTCACTGTAATCGTGGCTGGAGCACTGAACTCTGACGCGTAGTTTCCCCTGCGTGCTTTACAGTAGTAATTTATTTCTCCTTCATTAGAAACTGTCACTTCAAGTGTGTTAGCAACTGGAGCTCCATCAGAGAGAGGACTTGATTTCTGATCTTTGTACCAGAGAAAAGTCCATCCAGTAGACGGCAGATCACAGCTCAGAGTAACTGTGTCTCCAGTGTAGATGGAGCTCTGAGGATTCACTCTCACTGTCGGTCTGGGTTTTGCTGTTGATATGAAATGATGAAGAGATCAGAGCTGATTTTACCTTTACAGCATGAACTGCTGTTCTCTCACATTCCTCTCTCTCTCTCATGTGATGTTTGACACGTTTCTCCTGTTTGTGTGCCATCTGTCTTGTATGAGACGTTTCTCTTGTGAGTGTGTCATCATTGTTGTGTTTTTGTTGTCTTTCTTGTGTGTGTGACGTTTTCTAATGTACTGTGTGTCATCTCTTCTATGTGAAGTTTCTCGTTTGCAATTGTCACATCTCTCTCATATTAGACATCCAAGTGTGTGTGTGTGTGTGTGTGTGTGTGTGTGTGTGTGTGTGTATTTAATTTGCATGGTTACATGATGTCTGTTTATGTCACGCGGTTTCGTGGGGGTGAAGGATCCAAGTGTAGAGTGATTGCTACTGTGACTCTGAATGAGCTCCGCGGCAAAAATGCTGAAGTGGCGAGCCGGCGTGTGTGAAGAGCGAGCGCGGCTGTGTTTGGCAGCGTGGAGATCACTCGTGGTCGTGAGACGGGCGAGGGTCAAAGCCGGTGAGTCGAGAGAGTCCGTAATCCAAGTTTGTAGTCGAGAGACATTTCCGGAGGTCGGCAACAGTAAACACGAGAGGGCAATATATCCAAGACGTGAGACAAAGGCGAGGTCGGTGTAACAGAACATGGTTGTGATCCGGAAAGTCGAAACAGAAAAGAACGCTGGAATACTGGGCATGAGTAGCACACAATAATCTGGCGAGGTGGTGATGTTAGAGCGCGGTTTAAATAGGTAGTTGTGATGATTAGGAATGGAGAACAGGTGTGATGGGAGCGCTGAATGAGACGTTGAAAAGCAAGCGGCGGTGGATATGGAGCTGGAGTGCACAAGGTGATCATGGCTTTGCTTGAGACATGGGTGTGACCTGGCATGCTGTGACAGTTTAAATATGTGTTTCACAGTGTGTGATCATAAATCAACAGTCTTTATATCTAACACTCATATTATAGTAACATCACATATCAAACTCTCTCACCTATTGCAGATTGTCAAGGACAGGACTGACCTTTGACCCTACAGTACTACACTTTTGTAAAATACAAGTATATTTCATAGCTGATTGGAGCATAATTCAATTACATTACATTTGTATAGCGCAGTTTTAACAACTGTCATTGTTACTAAGCAGCTTCACGCAATCATAGGAATTATCGAACTTTGTATGAAATGTGAATGTGTGGCATCAAAATGATCAGGTTGTCCCTGAAGAACAAGCCGAGGACGACAGTGGCAAGGAAAAACTCCCTGAGGTGGCAGTAGGAAGAAACCTTGAGAGGAACCGACTCAACAGTGGAACCCATCATCATTTAGGTGATAACGGATAACACAAGAGTGTCACAAATGAGAAATCAAATGAGAAAAAGTAAAATGTCAAACACATGAGAGAAATGTCACACACAAGATCTCTCGTGCACACACGCAGAGAAAACTTCACACGAGAGAAAGCGGTCTTGCTCGACCTTTCCTAGAAAAAAGTTGTCTGAAGGTCAGTGTGTGAATCAGGTGCTGCTGTTCTGTACTCAACATTCAATATGTAAATGCTAAGTTTTTAGCGATGCTAAAGCTGATGGAGTGAACAGTAGGTAGTCAGTGGGAATGCGTATTACAGCCGTGCTCACCACCTCGGCAAAACGACAAAGGCCAAAATAAACCAATAGCATTTTAAAGTCATTCATAAAATGGCCACCAGGTGGCGCAAAGAAACATTTTGCAAAATGGCTGCAACTTCCACAGTTTTTAATTGTAATTAGAGCTTAAGTCATGAAAAAAGTCATAACATGTATCGAAGAAATACTACAGTTATGGTAATTTCCACATCCGAGTAACAAACATTATAAATCTGCACCAGAGATATTTACATTTACTCTACAATAAGGAGAAAAAAGAAATAAAACAATGATTAAATGTTCACTATTGTTTCGTGAATATGTTGTGAGTGTTAGTGAATTTAAGTTCACTAGCTGATCATTTTATTTGTACATAATGAACTGTTATATAGTCTCGCTCTGTTTCTATCTGTTTATTGTTATTAAAAAATGTTAGATTTAAGATAACTCAAGTCAGCGCCTGGGACGAGGATTACTTTAACCGTCTGGGGTTTGAGGCTCTTCAGGCCTCCTCTTAAATTTGTATGAATTTAAAATCTTTACCAAATCTAACTTATTTACATAGAGCACAAAATGGGTTTCATAATCTGGCTGATGTAAATATGTTAAAGTCATGTGCGACTTTTAAACTTCTGTCTAAGAAAATACTATTTCAAACTACAGCAGGCAAACAGCGAAAATGGAGAATAAACAAACCTCACAGATTATTTTAACACATAACTGAGTTGATGGAAGTCTTGGGTGTGAGCCCATAGCAAAATAAAACTAAATTATAATCAGAAAGACCTTTTATTTGGGGTAAAGTGACTGGTGTGCATCAGTGTTTTTCAGCTAAGCCTCTGTTTCACTGAATAATCCACGACTTCATGATTATGTAAGACCTATAGACACCTGGCTATTGATGTGTCAGCTGTTCACACCTTTACACTCAGATTCATCACACATCAGCACACGAGTATATATTTGTGCTCTAAGTGTACACACTATAAGTGTGTGTAGGACACTCTTGTTTTTTGTGCTCTGAGTATCTATGAGTGAAATTAAGCTGCTCAGTGGCGCAGAAATGCAACATTTATTACGTGAGTATATACTTGTGCTTTGTTGCATCTCTGCTATACTATTATTGATGTTTATTTTTACTCTCGCAGAAGGCAGCGTCTATTTAGCGAGTATTTATACACCACTATACTCCCACTGATTCCACACCTTGTCCTCACCACACATCTAAAAACAGATGCAGGATTATTATTCATAGTCTAAATAAAAATACTTTTCTGAATGTGGTCTATTGTTGTTTACTTACACTATTTGTTCATTTAATTTAAATGAGGTTTGGGCTCAGAGTGTTGAGCATCGTGATCCTCCTCTTTAATTTCTTACGTAGTCTAACGCAGTAGTAACCGCACACATAAGGTCTTCCAGAGCGCAGCGGCAGAAGTAGACTAAGGATTATGAATACGTCAGGAAAAAACAACAAGGAGACGTAAATCTGATCATATTAATAATTCACTGAGAAATTACTGATGTGTTTGGTTCTGGCTGTAGTGATGAAGGTCATCATGTCATCTTGTCATCTCTGCAGCAGTGGATGCATCTACAAATGTGTGTGTGTGTGTGTGTGTGTGTGTGTGTGTGTGTGTGTGTGTGTGCCATACGCGTGAGTGAAAGTCATCCTTCACAATAACATAACAGAGTTTAAATTCCTCACATCTTACACCATCAGTAAATCTCCACCTACATGGTAATGTGTAACAGCACCTACATTATAACAACACACACACACACACACACACACACACACACACACACACACACACACATACTCACCTGATACAGAGAGTATAACAGCAGCACTCATCTCTGAGATCTGAGAGTCACTTTTTCTCGTCCCTCTGCAGGTGTGTGTTCCAGTGTAAAAAGTCCAGTACTGTCCTGGAATATCCACTGTAAACTCCTGTATGGTAAGTTCTGCTGTATGGGTTCTGTGTGTATTCATTCTCATACCAGCTGTATGTCCACTCAGTATCTTTTCCTCTCGTCATGTCACACCTGAAAGTGACTCTCTCTCCTCTGAACACATGTGTATCAGGCTTTATAATCACCACAGGTTTAATCTCTGTAAGGAAACAGAACGCACACTACTGTTTCTATTTAGAAATTCATTTCCAGGGAATTGTTTTATTAATTTTCAAAACATTAACATTTTAAAGTTGAACACAATATTCATGTTTCTATTCAGAGTGTAGATTCAGTAAATCTGCTCACATGTGAATAATGAAGCTACAATCACTACTGATGAAGTAAAATTCACTTCATATACACTAATTTCATTTCTGTATTACAGTGTGTTAGCTGTACTGTTTATCATTCATAAAAAAAGTTACTATTATCTTTATGAACACTGAATGTCCTCAAGTGAACAAAAACCTAAAATGTAAAGATACACTGTGTGTTAGCGGAGACTGACTGAGGACAATTTCTTCACTCTTTTTACAAGTTTCTTTATGATGTTGGTGAGAGTCTGTATGTATCTGTGTAAATGTTGCTATGTTGAGACGCTGCTCACATGTTCAGTCTTGTACAGAATCACTCTTACACAAAGTCTCTTACTCACCAGTAACATTTACCCTGCGTGCATTACTGTACTGTGTGTAGTAGACTGGGTTTCCTCTTCCAGCTCTGCACCAGTACTGACCTCCATCAGAGACACTGACTGGTGTGATGGTGTGGTCGGAGTAGTAGGAGGAGGAGGAGGAGGAGGAGGAGGAATACCGTGCTGCAGTCTCAGTCTCAGTCTCAGTGCTCTGTGTGTCTTTCTTCCAGTAAAACTTCCATCCAGCAGACTGCAGCTTCAGTGTACAGGTCAGAGTCACTGAGTTTCCTGTCAGTGTTTCTCCTTTACGGCTGGATGTGAGATCAGGTTTAGGTTTTTCTGTTAGAAATGAAACACAGTTTAGGATGTAAAGTATCTTTACTGCACTGATCACTTCTAGAGGGAAACATTATTTCTGTCTCTGCTGTGATACTAAACATCTTGTTTAAATAGTTTTAATGTTGAATTAAACACATGACTCATGATTCACTGTGATTGATGGACAGTAACACAAAGTAACTGTTGTGTGATGATGCAGGTCTCTAATCTCTCTCTACCTTACATCTAGTTTAATGCATGTGTAGAGGAAACCTACACGTATCGTTCTTTTGAGGCATAATAAAAAAGATCATATTTTACATATGTAACTTTATCACAGTTTATCACTGTGTTTTGCTTAAATATCAATGGTGGGTTTTGTTATCACACAAACAAACAAATAAATAAATGTACAAATAATACACACAGATCTTTACTGTGTGTATTACATTAAACGTACATTCACCTCAAATACCACACAGAGCTTCATCAGTAATCTTCCAGAGTTATCAACTTTGATTGGATCGCCGTCTGACCCCACAGAACTCGATCAGGCGACTGAACATTTAGAGTCGACATTCCGTTATAGCTTAGATATTGTAGCTCCAGTTAAAAGGAAATTGATTAGAGATAAGAAACTCGCTCCTTGGTATAATGACCACACACGCACTTTAAAACAGACCACTCAAAAAACAAAACATAAATGGCATCAAACTAAATTGTTAGTATTCCAAATAGCATGGAAGGAGAGCATCCTGAAGTATAGAAAAGCTCTCAGTGATGCTAAATCAACGCATCTCTCCACTCATATAGAAAATAACAAAAATAATCCTAGATTTTTGGATTTCTGGACTGGAGTTTCCTACAGTCTATTTGAGCCTCCAATAACAAACTGGACTAAATTTTAACTTAAACACATCTCCTGTTATACTGAACTTCCAGCCTTAAACAGTATGACTGCAGATCAATCCCAGCTCCCTTATACACCCACATGAGGATGGGTTCCCTGCTGAGTCTGGTTCCTCTCAAGGTTTCTTCCTACTGCCATCTCAGGGAATTTTTCCTTGCCACTGGTGCCGTCATCCTCGGCTTGCTCATCAGGGACAATCTCATCTTGATTCATACACATTCACATCTCATACAAACTTAAATAATTCTTTTGACTGTGTAAAGCTGCTTTGCGACAATATCAATTGTTAAAAGCGGTATACAAATAAAATTGAAGTGAATTGAATTAAATATACCCATAAGAGAGGTGTCACAGACAAGGCCATACACAGGCTGGTGTGTAATTCAGGTGTTACTGTTCTGTACTTATCATGTAAAATGCTAAAGCTTTTGGAGTGTACGTAGAAATGCAGAATGTAAGTTGCAGACATTAAATGTAACTGATGTCTCTGATGTGAACGCTTAGCTCCATGTGTCTTTGCAATCTGTATCCAAATATGTATTGATAAGAAAACTAGTACAGAAACCGTACTAAGCACTAGTTAGCTACAATAGCTAAGCTAACTGACTAAGCATTGCCAAGCATGCATTAGCCCTTAGCTAATCCTGATATTGTTACTAGTACTTATGGTATATCTAATGATACAAGTAGCAGTATAATTTCATATAGTTATTTTTTTTTTGTATTTAATTTGTTGTGGCTTATTAATACCAATACAGTATCAGTTGTATTATTATAGGTACGTCTAGTGCCATGAAAAAAGTATCTGCCCTTTCTTTTTTTGTATTTTTTGCATATTTGTCACACTTAAATGATTGAGATGATCAAAAAAATATATATTACACAAAGATGATTTTTTTTTTATTACTATAGAAAATGTTGCCCAAACCTGCCTGGCCCTAATTGCAACATCATGCACAACATGCCATGATATGACATAATTATTATCAGAATTTCAGATGAGAAATGAAGTAAGCGATATGTATCAGTCTGGAAAGGGTTACAAAGCCAAATCCCTAAGCCTTTGGGACTCCAGCAACCGATGGTGAGAGCCATCATCCACAAATGGAGAAAACTTGGAACAGTGGTGTACCTTCCTAGGCATGGCTGGTCCACCAAAATTATTTCAAGAAAACAACACAAACTCATCTAGGAACTCCTAAAATAACACAGAACAATATCTAAAGAACTGCAGAAATCATTTGCCTCAATTAAGGTCATGATTCAACAATAGGTTCATTTCACATTTACCAATAGAAAGAAAGAAAGAAAAACAACTTTTTCATGGCACTGTATGTAAAATGTTATCCTAGTGCTCTTAATATGTTCATTTGTTTTTCTCATCACAGTGAGCTGCACATAAACGATCAACTCCCTTTAAATAATCTGATTTCTATGCCTGTCTTCACATCTGGATTAGAACTTCAGGACTCACATCGCTTTTCAGGAACACTGCTGAGCAGATCTTAGGCAGGGGACAGGGATATGGACATGTGTTTCTTCATGGACATGATGTGTCTGTATTAATAGATGGAGCAGGAGGACGCCCATCAAAAATATATTTTTGACCCTACTACACATTTTAAAAAAATACAAATGTATTTCATGGCTGATCGGAGAAAAAAAAATCACACTAAGCTTTCGTTCAGTCACCTTTAGCTTTGATTACAGCACACAATGTGGTGGCCAGTTCATGTGTGAAAGTGATTCCTCATGCTCCCAGAAGCTCTCTCACAATTTGAATCCTGGAATACGCCATTAGAGAGAAAACACTTTATGGATGTGATACAGATGTGGCTGTTAAGAATGCAAGTTTTTTTTTCACAAAAGGCCGCAATTTGTCTTGCGCAGTGGCGACCAATACCGCAAGCGCCATTTTAGAACACCCTGTGAAGTGCACCGTGCAGGCGACTCCAGGTCGATCGGAATACACCTTGAGTATCATGAACTATGTGTGTGTGCACATCTTATAGGTGTGTGTGTGTGTGTGTGTGTGTGTGTGTGTGTGTGTGTGTGTGTGTGTGTGTGTGTGTGTGTGTGTGTGTGTGTGTGTGTACATCTCATAGGTGTGTATGCACAGAGAGTTTGTGTGTGTGTGTGTGTGTGTGTGTGTGTGTGTGTGTGTGTGTGTGTATTTAAATAAATAAATATTTTTTCTGAGTTGTAGTATGTTGTTATTTTTCTGAGTATATAATAAATAATATTTATATAATCTAGTTAACCCAGTGTATCGATCCAGTGATGTAAACTTTAAAGCACTTTTTGTAAGTCGCTCTGGATAAGAGCATCTGCCAAATGCCTAAATGTAAATGGAGCTGTAACAGTGCAG
This sequence comes from Clarias macrocephalus, assembly GCA_011419295.1. Classification (NCBI taxonomy): domain Eukaryota; kingdom Metazoa; phylum Chordata; class Actinopteri; order Siluriformes; family Clariidae; genus Clarias; species Clarias macrocephalus. The sequence goes on along the minus strand of JAAGKR010006331.1, from coordinate 21,733 downwards.
GGAACAACTGAACAACAGGTCTTTACTTCACCGAAAAGAGAATGACACATTTCCCATCAGTCATCACGTCTCGCAATAATGCAGATCAAACATAATACATATTCTGTCAATAAATAAAAAGGAATATTTCGGCATATACGTGAAATATACTTCACTTAAATATTAAAACAAGGAGAGAAGACGTGCTGAGCTTCAGTTCATTGTGATGCAGACAAAACGTCTAGGGAGGAAATGGAGACATTTTGTTTTCTTTTAGTTTTCATAGCAAAAGAAACCCAACAGTGTGATTAAAGTACCTGAAAAAACCCAGAATTTTGTCCCAGCATAAACACCCCAACAATGTGTTTACAGTACTAAAGCTAAAGGTGACCCAGCATTTGTTAGTGTACTACTAATAATAGTAATAAATGGAGAAAGCGCAGTCAGAGCCCAGGGATTCTGTGTGCTGTCGCGTTGTGTTCAGCGAGTAGCAGATATATTTGTGTTTGGGTCATTAATGGTAGAGTATGTCTGCAGTTTTACCGATAAATCTGCTCATATCTGTGCGCGTGTTTATCAGCCTTTTGATCAAAAAGTGCACACACGCAACTCACTTTCACTTTGCAACAGGCAGTGTTTATTGCTTAGTGTATATTTAAAGTGCATATACACAATAAATACACAATATTGTTTTAGGCTAAGTTACATTCGTTACTGCCCTGATTCTAGGTCCCCCTTTGCCGCTAAAACAGTAGTGACGTGTGTGTTTTCACACCTTCCACCTTAATGTTATGGCTGATCGATGTACATATAATAATGACATTTCTCATGAATGAAGGCGTAAAACCAATTAGGAAACACCAAAAGGGGAAAAAAAGCAAATACCATGCCAGACATTATTTCTTTTTATTATAATTATTATTTTTTTAATTTTCAAGTATTTTAATGAGAGCCCTATGAAGGCATAAAGTCTAATGTGAGCTCAGATTTATGTGAGAATCATGATTGCTGTGATTCTCCTGGTCTCAGCTAAACAATAAGCTACATACGTTCACACCACTGTATGTCTATTATTGTACTGTAGTAAATTAAAATAATCTAGTTCACATTTATCGGCTAAAAAGACACAAACAGCCAATGATTAGATGAAACGTAGGTACCTACAGGCTGTGATTTTATGCTTGTTGACATTATATGATTTATTATAACTTTAAAAATGAAATAATATGATTATAATAATAATAAACATGAAAAGTTTTTTTCTCAAATCTGAAAAGATATTATAATCCAAAAGCCCTGTCATAAAGAAGATGTTCAAAGTCATTATACAGAAAACACATCTACACTTTTCACTGTTACACACAAACAATATTAACAGAACAGAAATAAAACACACTCACCTGATACAGTCAGTGTAACAGCAGCACTGCGCTCTGTGTATTTTGGGTCTGATGACTTTGTTCCTTCACATGTATAATCACCTTCATCAGACTCTTTAACTTTACTGATTGTGTATTTATTCTCTCCTGTAGGACTCTGCGGTAGTTCTTTATTATCTCTATACCAGTGGTACTGCCAGGATCCTTCAGTCTGTATCTGACATGTGAGAGTGACGCTTTCCCCAGTGAACACACTCTCAGCTGGCTGCACTTTCACTACAGGCTTTGGTCTCTCTGTACAAAGATAATAAAACTTCAACACATACAGAACGACTAAACATTATTTAAATATGATTTTATATAAATACACAATTAGAATGATTCCTTAACAATTAATAAATAGTGTTTTTTCACAGACTTACTAACTGTAACCCTGTTGTGACGTACCTCTCACTGTAATCGTGGCTGGAGCACTGAACTCTGACTCGTAGTTTCCCCTGAGTGCTTTACAGTAGTAATTTATTTCTCCTTCATTAGAAACTGTCACTTCAAGTATATTAGCAACTGGAGCTCCATCAGAGAGAGGACTTGATTTCTGATCTTTGTACCAGAGAAAAGTCCATCCAGTAGACGGCAGATCACAGCTCAGAGTAACTCTGTCTCCAGTGTAGATGGAGCTCTGAGGATTCACTCTCACAGTCGGTCTGGGTTTTTCTGTTGATATGAAATGATGAAGAGATCAGAGCTGCTTTTACCTTTACAGCATAAACTGCTGTTCTCTCACATTCCTCTCCCTCTCTCTGCGCATGCGCTGGGTGTGAGGGAGCGCGTGAAAGACTGTTTGGCATCTTGCCAAGTTTTTTTCTGAAAAAACTTTCTGTTTTTCCCCTACTTCTTCATTTATTTACTTACTTTTCTTTATTTATTCCCCCTCTTTATTTCCCCATAATTATTTCTAGTGAATGTTGGTTAAAATATATATGATTTGAAACTTTATCGTGAGAGAAAGAGTGGGCGGGGCACCATGGCCTCCAAGGCCGGTGTGGAGCGTTTGTCTCTCTGGAATGGTGTGAGGTGCGTCACGGACACGGGGGTCTTCGTCGAAGAAGTGCTGCTAGTGGTGGGGGAGGAGGTCGGGTGCGAGAACATCTACTCGGCCTCCCGGATGAACAAAGCGGTGGTGGTGTTCCTAAAAAAGACGAGCCTCGTGAGTGCTCTCGTGAAGAGCGGAATAACCGTGAGAGGATCAGCAGTTCTGGTCACCCCACTGTCTGCCCCCGCCATGAGAGTGGTGATCTCCAACGTGCCTCCGTTTGTACAGGACGAGGCAATCATGAGGGAGCTGGCCCGATTCGGGAGGTTCGTCAGCCCCATGAGGGCCATCCCGGTCGGGTGTAAGAGCTCCAGCGTGAGGCACGTCCTGTCCTTCCGGAGACAGATTCTAATGGTGTTAACTAACCAGGAAGGGACGCTGAATGTGAAGTGTAAAGCGGGGGACAGCAGCTACACTGTTTTCACCACCACGGAGCCGCTGAGGTGTTTCGAGTGCGGGGACGTCGGACACAAAAGGCTGAACTGTCCACACGGAGCCGCGCAGCCGCGGAGCTCAGGGAGCGACGCGGCTGGGAAACAGCAGCAGTGGCGCGGGGACAGTCAGCCTGGAAACACCGAGGAGTCCGAGTCCGCCGCGGGCCTCAGCGACACGCCCGAGTCAGCACTCACGAAGGTCAGTCTCACACACACCGCCACCACAGAGACACACACCGCACCCGGCGCTGACTCTAACACCGCCACTACTGTACACAGTGCGAGTAAACATCCCGAAGCGTGTACAGTAGTCAGCACTGACCCCGCCCCCAACGTTGACCACGCCCCCAACGCCAGTACCGGAGAGGCGCAGGAACCTCAGACCTGCACACCGACACCAAAAGAAAGAAATACAGTAAAACCCAGGAGGAAAAGAGAAGAGACGTCAATCACAGAACAAATCAACAAACGGAAAACCCGCAGCCAAACACTGAACACAACAACACAGGACACAGAAGAAGCCGGATGCAGCACCGCACACACACGGAGAACCGCAAAAAGACACAGAGGACATCCAGGAACAAGCAAACAGATACCTACAAGAACTAGACCAATTACAGATATCGGACATAAAAAAGAAACACTTAGTAAAAACGCTACTAAAAAGGGCAAAATTATGATGGGTGTAAACTTATCAAACCGGTTTCACTGATGGGGGAATTGGCAGAATTGAGGAGTTTAAAAAGAATGAAGAAGACCGAGCAGACGTCTCTGCCTAAAATGTATTTCACCAGCAAACCATAAACATAAATAGAAACAAATAAAATGTTTAATGATATCAATTAAATCAGACTTCATAGTTGGATTTGATACTTTGAGTGTAATTCATACATTTACTTAATATATTCAGATTTTGTAAAATAACAAAACCCGTTTCCTTCTTGGACCGCACGTCTGCTTTCCTTGTTTTAGTCTGTAATATTTAATTGAAATACATTTTGCGTATATGCTTAAATATTCCTTTTTATTTATGGTCTGGTGTAGTATGTTTGATCTGCATTACTGCAAGAGGCGATGACTTTCTGGGGAAGTATGTCTGGACCTTTTGTAAAGTGAAAGTACAAGCCGCGGGTTCACGCACGCAGCTTTATTTCAGTCATAAATCCACAATCACATTCCAGCTATTATTTCCAGCCGTGGTCAAATAATGGATGAAATAATTATTCAATGCTGGACACAAACAACAGCAAATCCAGATGATTATTTTTATAAAAAGCCCGAAGCACTTCATGTCTATATTTGTTCATTCATGTCTTCTGATGGTGCGCGACACATTTTTACGTTTTAACGAAGACATGTTGACATATTCACGAATCAGGACATTCGCATAATTACTGTATATGTGCGCGCATTTCATATGTAGTTGTGTGAGAAGTTAGTAGTATATATAGATGTGTGACTGTTTCATTGTGTATGCAAGTGTTTCACGTGTGTGTGCATGAGTGAAGTTTGATTTAAGCCCTATACGGTGCCTCATAATTTAAGGCATCTCTTTTCATCATTATGAACATAATATGAAGCAGATATATGCACATTCATCATAAAATATTATTATTGTAAAACTAAATAAAATTCATGTTTGCTTCAGCATTGGAAACAATATTGTTTTAGGATAACTAATTATACACAATTCTTCGTTGTACTTGGTCTGGCTTTTAGATAAAGTCATTCGATGCGCCATCTGGCGGATATTCAGTGAAGCACAACACATTTATTTAAATTCCCGAATGTTGCTTAAGGGATTTCGCGGCATGTCGTGAGCCAAATTGTGGGATCGCGCGGGAAAAAGAGATCTGTATATTGCACAAAGATAACCATAGTAAATACAAAAAAAGTTTTTTAAATTATGATTTTTTTATTACTATAGAAAATGCTGCCTCACCTTATGTGAAAAACTAATTGCAACATCATGCCTTGATATAAAAAAAAATATTATCAGAATTTCAGATGAGAAACAAAGTAAGTAACATGTATCAGTCTGGAAAGGGTTACAAAGCCAAATCCCTAAGCCTTTGGGACTCCAGCAAACCATGGTGAGAGCCATTATCCACAAATGGAGAAAACTTGGAACAGTAGTGTACCTTCCTAGGCATGGCTGGTCAACCAAAATTACTCCAAGAAAACAACGACTCATCTAGGAACACATAAAATAACACAGAACAACATCTGAAGAACTGCAGTCATTACTTGCCTCAGTTAAGGTCATGATTCAACAATAAGAAGTAGACTGGGGGCAAAAATAGCATTTATTGGACAGTTCCGAGGCGAAAGCCACTTCTGATCAAGAAGAACACTAAGGCTCATTTCACATTTGCCAATATGTTCTATGGACTGATGAGACAAGAGTTTAACTTTTTGGAAGGTGTGTGTCATACTACTGTACATCTGGTGTAAACCTAACATCATTTCATTAAAAAAAAAAAAAAAAAAAACATCATACCAGCTGTTAAACATGGTTGTGGTAGTGTGGTATGTTCTAGAGCTGCTTGGCACCTTAAGGACCGGGACTACTTGCCATAATTGATAGAACCATGAATTCTGCCCTCTACCTGAAAATCCCGAAGGAGAATGTCCATCAGTTCATAACTTCAAGCTCAAGTCCACCTCTGAATGGCTCAAAAAACCTAAATTAAGATTTTGGAGCGACTTAGTCAAATCTTATTTGGATGCTGTGGCCTGACCTTAAACAGGCCATTAATGCTTGTAAGCCCTTTAATGTAACTGAACTAAAACAATTCTCCAAAGAAAAGTGTGCCATGAGATCTCCACAGCGATGTGAAAGACTCATTACCAGATAGCGCAGACGCTTGATTGCAATGAATGCACAACAAGTTATTAGGTTTAGGGGCAATTACTTTTTCACATGGGGCCGGCCAGGCAGATCCGGACGGCTTTTTTCCCGTAATAAATGAAAGCATCATTAAAAAATAAACTGCATTTTGTGTGCTTGCTTTTACTGTGGTTATATTTGTGTAATATTGAAATGTATTTGATGATCTCAGTCATTTAATTTGGGTTTCCCACATGATGGCAGTGTTGAGAAAGTTCTCAACATGCTTGCTGGGTTTCCTCCAGGTACTCCAGTTTCCTCCCAAAGTCCAAACACATGCAGGTTAGGCTTATAGACGTTCCTAAATTGGCCGTAGTGTGTGAATGAGAATCATATCATAACATATTCATGCCAAAATCCTGAGTGCACAGTTTTGACATTTTGAGAGCCGACAAAGCACTCTATGCACGTACATTGTCACCCCTGCGAGCTCAATGTGTTTTCCACTCGTGCGCGCAATATCCCTTTTGCTGTGCACGCTTGACTTTGTCCAGTGTTACAAAACTGCCAGAAAATTTGCCAATCACAGACTTCCACACACCACTTCTGATTGGCTGTTTCTTCTCTATCAACTAGCACCAGGTTGAGCGTTCAGGGGAGACACTGTATGCGCATAGAGTGTTAATAGGCTTTACAGTATGTAGTCAACGGAAATACCTATAACCGCTGTGCTTATTGCCGCGGCAACACGACAGCGACCAAAATAAATCAGTCACATTTCTTGTCATTCATGAAACAAACGCCAGGTGGCGCAAAGTGACATTTTCATTCGACGCAGTTTTCAAATCTCACTAGTGCTCAAGTCATAAAAAAAGTCATATGTTGTGTCGAAGAAATATTACAGTGATGGTAATTTCCACATCCGAGTACTTTATACAACAAACATGAAAAATCAGAACCAGATCTATTGACATTTTCAGTAGAATAATGAGTTTAAAAAATGGTTAAATGTCAAACCATCAAAATGTCAGAATTGTGGCAGGAATATAACGCCATATAAGCACGGTTCATCATAATTTACCGGAGGTTTTGGCGCTGTGATTACATTTCCATCTTTCCGTGTGAAAAAATAAACATGTTTTTATTATAATTTTTTTTTATTAAATATTGAATAATTTTTAAAACATGTTTTTAAACACGAAAAATTACACATGTTTAAGAAAAAAAAAATGCTTAATTTTTTTGCGGTCCTCACTGATGCTTGTGGACCTTGCAGAACTTCCGACGACTCGCGTCCTCCTTGTCTGTTATTTTATTTAATTTTATACGATCAACAGGAAAGTTGTATTTGTTAAGCTCTAAGCTGTTCCCAGGTTATATCACACACACTGATGTAAACACTGAGCTCCGTGGTGCCTTTGTTATTTGAGTACAAATATGTATTTACATTTATAAGCTACAGAAATCACGCTAGTGCTGGTTAGCTACAGCAGCTTTGCTGACTGACTCCACTGAATGTTGGCCAGTGTGAATTAGCTCTTAGCTAACCGTGACCCTGGTACCGGTGTGGTATTGGTACATTATAAGATCATTATTCTCCCAGAAACAGAGCACTCTCTCTCTCTCTCTCTCTCTCTCTCTCTCTCTCTCTCTCTCTCTCGTTCTCTCTCCTTTTGGCTTTGCTGGCTTTTTGTAGATGTTTTTTTATAGACTTTTATAGATTTTTATAATTCATTGATTCATTAATTCAACATAACAAGAGAACAGGGACACACGAGAGAGAAGACACAAGAACTGTCTAAGAACTGTCACAACCAACTATTACAAACTATTACAAATGACCTCCTACACATTATGATTTGCTGTGAGAACATTTCCAAACATTACAAAAGCTTTGGGTTGCTGATTGGATGGTTGGGTTCAACCTCTGCCATTGCCAGCTTACCAATGTTGGGCAAAAATCACAAAATCACTCCAGCACCACCCGTCCCAAAGCCCAGATGAGAAGTAGGGGCGTTACATATTGGGCTAACAACCTGGCCTCGTAAAAAACACCATTACTATAGAAAATATGGAAAGCATCACTTACTGTGCTCAACAGCATGGGAGGGAAAAAAAGAAGTTGTTTCTCAAGGGCATCAGAAACATTCTCATGAAAACCAGAAATTTAAGTAGAACTTTATTCTTTGTTTTTTTTTTAAACATGCCCCTTAACAACCTGTAACTATAGAAACTATGAATCTGCACCTCTGTGACTGTCACCACATGCAGTATAGGGTCTATTTAAGAATACCATTTAGTAGGTTAGTGCATCATTTATAATAGATTTATAACAGATTTAGCCATGGGTTTAATATCTAGTAACACATACCTGTTAGGAGTTTAGTGATATTAAATAGTTCTGTTGAATTGACCTAGTTTACCTCTGAATTTAATATCTAGTAGAGCATCACTATTTGTTACTTTAGTGCACAGACCTGGATTTAGACAGGTTACCTGATTTGCTCCACCCTGGTATGAGAGGTACTTAAGAGCGCCCCAGTAAACAACACCACACCAGTTCCAACATGTCTGTGTACTAGTGCACAAAGCAAGTCCCATAAAGACATGCATGAGCGAGTTTGGTGTGGGAGAACTGGACTGGCCTGCACAGAGTCCTGACCTCAACCCGACAGGACAACTTTGGGATGTTTCGAGTTTTTTACTTTGACACAGTGCTTACATTTTATATTAGATTTAATATTTTAAACTTGCTTACTTAATAAACTGCTTGTTAGTTTGTTAGTATGTGAAACTATATGATGACAAACAACACAAATAAATAGTGAGACAGTTATAGAAATGACCAAAGCAGTATCGCCTAGCAGTAGTTATTTACAAATGGTGAACAAAAAATGTATAGGCATAATAATAATAATAATAATAATAATAATAATAATAATAATAATAATAATAATAATAATTTCTTATTTATTTATTATCATGACGATAAAGTGTGTTACTCTAATCATCATCATCATCATCATCATCATGATCAATAATGAATTTTATTCATGAGTGACTTATCAAAACAAAAAAAAATAATTGGAGACTGGATTTAAAGGTGGAAAAAGAGTTAATGTTTCAAATGTTTTGAGAGACATAATCTGAATATTTTACATTTACATATAGCTACATGATGGCTATGGCAAACTACACTTATTATATGCACCACTAGATGGCGCCAGCACACAGATAACGCAAGGTTTCACTGTAAAATAAACGTCACTGTATCACTGCCTGAATTATGTAGCATTTAATACTTCATTCACTCACTCACTCATCATCTATACCGCTTTATCCTGTATTCAGGGTCACGGGGGGCCTGGAGCGTATCTCAGGAAACTTGGGGCACGAGGCAGGGTACACCCTGGACAGGGTGCCAATCCATCGCGCACACACACACACACACACACACACACACACACACACACACACACACACACACACAAGGAGTAATTTGAGAACACCAATTAGCTTAACCTACATGTCTTTGGACTGTGGGAGGAAACCGGAGTACCCGGAGGAATCCCAGCAAACACGAGGAGAACATGCAAACTCCAAGCACACAGAGACGGGAATCGAACCCATACCCTGGAGGTGCAAGGCGACAGAGCTGACCACTACACCACCGTTCTGCCTACTTCAATTAAATTTTATTTGTATAGTGCTTTTAACTAGCGGTGCTCCGATCAGGATTTTTGGGGCAGATAACCTATCTCTGATCACTAGAAGCTGTATCGGCCGATACCAATCAGCGATTACAGGATATACTCAAAGCCTTATCATGTAGCATTATTTATTAAACTATATCTAACAACAATGTAAATCAAGTATTGAAATTACAAGAGGAGGAATATCATGAATTGACAACTGTATTTATTGGCAAGCAACATGTGCAACACGTCAACTTAAAACATAGCAGCCTGTGTTTGGTTAGTAATTAGGAACAGCTTAGAGCTTAACAAATACAACTTTCGTGTTGATCGTATAAAATTAAATAAAATAACAGACAAGGAGGACGCGAGTCGCCGGAAGTTCTGCAAGGTCCGTAAGCATCAGTGAGGACCGCGAAAAAATTAAGCATTTTTTTTCTTAAACATGTGTAATTTTTCATGTTTAAAAACATGTTTTAAAAATTATTAAATATTTAATTAAAAAATTATAATAAAAACATGTTTATTTTTTCGCACGGAAAGATGGAAACGTAATCACAGCGCCAAAACCTCCGGTAAATTATGATGAACTGTGCTTATATGGCGTTATATTCCTGCCACAATTCTGACATTTTGATGGATTGACATTTTGAGAGCAGACAAAGCGCTCTATACACGGGCAGTGTCTCCACTTCGCGCTCAACAGCTCGATTCTGCGCGTGCAATGCCTCCCCTGCTCGCTCAACATGCTTACGGCCACTGCGCGAAACCGCGTAGGTGAGGTAGAGGAATTACCAACAACTAAGTGAGTGGCGGCGAGCGAGTTGGTGAGCTCCCCCGCGCTCTTAGCGTTAGCCAACTTGTTTGCTGATTGTCTGAATCTCTGCCTTTATTGTTTTTCTTTCAACTTGGGCCTTTTTCAACACATTTGCTAAATTCATTTTTTTTGCCCCCTTTCATGTACACTAGTGTCTGTAACTTTTTATTTTTTAAATCAAACATTTTAATGATCTAAACTATTATTCAGATGAAATTTGTTCAATTTAGATTTCACATGAAAAGGTTAAACTTGTATATTATTCTAAAATGCAAAAATATGATATTGCAACATGAATTTGACATGGTTACTGACACTACAGATTTTTTGCTTGAAAAAATCTTTAATTTTGCCTGGAATGCTTTAATTTAAGGAGATGGGAATCAGCAGTCACCTCCCGATTCTTTAATCTATAATGATTTTATAATTTTATTTTCTATTTTCACCTGCTGTTTAAAGAGTAATTAAATGTAGCCCATTTCTTATGACATTAGTTCTCTCACTTAAAAGTGCAGCATTTAAGCAACACAAACTACTAACTTTAAATACAAGAGTTTAACATTTAACTGAGCAGCACATATCTCGGTCATTCACCCTAATTATAACTTCTGTACAATCTTAGCAAACAATTCACTCCTACCACATGATGAAATCGTGTAAATAGTTTATCTGTAGGATTATGAATAAAGTGCAACGTTTTACCTCCTGTAACGTCGCCAAAGTCTTAAAATTAAACAGAGAGCACATGGGCACGTGCAGCTTTTAACACACCAAACTTTGACTAATTAGTGCTCACTGTGTTTTGAGACTGGTGTATGTGTGTGGTTAGAGAAAACCACAGAAAAGAATCATGATTCATAACTCAATCGATTACACCCTCCACCCCACCCACACTTAAAATGTCCATAATGAGAAATCCACCAGTTAAACTCTTTCACTATTTATTTTCAAGATATTGCTCAGTAAGTTACAACTATAATACAGTCTGAATAAATATAATGTAAATACATAATATTCAATTCAGCTGCTGAAAAAAACACCCCCAGATCATAATACACCCCATCAAACTTTACACCTGGCAAAATGACTCGTCCATTGGACTACCAGACATTAGCAGCCATGATTTATTATTCCAGAAAACATGTGTGTGCTGCTCTAGAGTCCAGTGGTGCTTAACACCACTGCATCCGAAGCTTTGTATTGTACTTGGTAATATACAGTAAGACTTGGATGCAGCTGCTCGGCCACGGAAACACATTCCATGAAGCTCTCTACTGTTCCTGATCTAATCTGACCTGAGTTGCTGTCACTTTTAATCACTTCCTAACAGCTGACAGAGGAATATTTAGTAGTGAGGAAATTTCACAACTGGACTTATTGCACAGGTGCCATCCTATCACGGTACCAATCTGGAATTCACCGAGCTCCTGAGAGCAACACTTTCTTTTACAGATGTTTGTAAAAGTGTTCTGCACGCCTACATGCATGAATTTATACACCTGTAACCATGGAAGTGACTGGAACACCTGAATTCAATGATTTGAGTAAGTACTTTTGGCAATATAGCGTGTGTCGATAAACATGCCTTAGCATTATATTACTGAAAACTAAAACAGTGAATCACATCCCTAAGATCCTAATGTTCAGTTTACTTCCAGTATACTTACAGTCTTAAGCGCTATAAATACAATAGGCATACCGACTGGATACCTAGATCCAGCACCGCATTACCATTACTCATCTCCATCCAAACCATGTCCTCAGCTTCCTTGGAGGGAGTCTGTCATGGCATGAGGTAGGCATTGTAGGCATAAATCAAGTCTGGTAGATATTCTGGCCAACAGCACTTCTTTTTCGGTGGGAGTGCATAAAAAGTCATGCAGCATCTTGTTACACCACTCACATTGGGTGTTACCAGTGGGATGGTAAGGTGTAGTCAATGATTATTGTCTGTAATGACAGTGAACTTGGACCCCAATAAATATCCTTGAAAAAATATTTCAGCAATTTCTCAGTTAAGAGCGAGAAGCTCAAGTTTCATGATGCTGTATCAGTCTTTTCAGCATTTGGTTTCTACTTGGCTTGACCTTTACATCCACTGTAACTTGTTTAATGTCAGCTGAGATCTGCCACAATTTTACTGTACAATGCTGTGACCTGTCTACACGCTTTATCCTTGACAGGAGACCTAGCTGTGTCTTAGGGGGCAAAAGCACATCCTCCTGTGGAAGACATAAAATTTTAAAAAAGTATGTAGTAGATATTTGAATCAAGAAATGTGGGAATTACTTCCAGACCTCCTGGCAATAAAGTACTCAAAGGTTCCAACATCCTGAGCTGTCCAGTCACAACACCTCTATTAGACACCTTTGTAAAGATAGTCACTACTGGTATTCACTCTGTCCATTTCCCTGCAACACATGTCTTTTCAAAATGTCTGTGTGTTCTGGAAAACATCCCTGCAATCAGGAATCCACTTTTGCACCCAATGTAGTATTTAATACGGCATTGACTAGCTGCCCACACTGACTGATTATGTTTATGTCTATAATACATGGCAATGATTTGTCAGGGCTAACAATGTCTTTACCAACTAAGAAGTCACAGTGCCACATCTTAATTCCCATGGCCTCAACCTCTAACTCCAGGTAGACAAGATAGTGTATGTCAAGCCCATTGGCAGCTGTGAGTTTTAGCAAGCCAGTGGTAGAGAGCATATCCCTATCTTCCCCACACAGACAGTTAAAAAAATACTGCTCAGTTATTGTGCTCAACTGACTACCACCACCCAACCAAAATCTCAACTACAGGGTATGTACCTAGAAGCGTTGCATCAACTGGTCACAAAAGGGCGTAACATCGTCTGAGTCAGTATGACTTCCCCTAATTGCACGACTCATTACAACTTGTGTATATTGAGTACAATGACCAGGGCCCGTATTCACAAAGCTTCTTACAATTCTCTCCTATCTTAGTCTAAAAGTTCCTAGCTGGGAGTCTTAGACTAAAAGTGATGTCGAAAACCTCTTAGAGCAACTCTGAGTAAGGAAAGTACAAAAACCTTTATCTACGTGAGGAGGTGTGGTTGACCCCTTGCTAGGGATGATGCAGCAATTCAAGGACTGTGATTGGTTGATAAATAATAAAAAAAAAACCTCTGACCTCTGCAAAGGTCTTGAAATGTGCTCTTTGTGAAAATAGAACATATGATAATAGAACAGACAGTGAAATCATAATGTTTGTATGTAATGAAATTGTATAATCATGACTACAGGCTACTTTATGCAAAGTGTCTGTTGTAGGCTAAATATCTTAAAGCTAATTAAAACAGCCAAATGTTGAAAATGTGTCGACTTTTAAAACAACCAATTTCCACACAGTAGTTACTATATTAAAGTTCTTATATTTATTTACCATACTGTTTTTATTACTTGTAATCCATTCCAGATTGATGGGAGCAAAACGGCTGACCTTTTACTAATTTACATGATTGTAGGACAGTCTATTTAAGTTTCACTTTTGGACGATCTGTAGTCAACAATCCAAGAGAGATGTGAGGATGTAAAACAACAAAAAAAAATCAAATTGGACAGAAGAGCAGTGTTTACTTTTTGCTTCATGTTTAGTGTTTGGAGAATATTTCTTCTTTCCACCATGTTGTCCTCTGCTATACAAACGCTTAAGCCTCTTAAAAGTCCTCTAAGATTTAATCCTAAATTCAAGGGGAAATTCTAAAAAAGTGAATTTTCTTAGAATTCCATCACTAGAGCAACTTTTAGGCTTAAGAAGCTTTGTGAATACAGGCCCAGATGTCAAGCTACTGGAAACCTAAAGCATATTTGTGGGCCCTTCTCAGTAAATCAAAATCATATAGGTCATGGTTAGACTGATTCACAAAACCAGGAATCTCTTTCTGCTTCACCTGAACTCCCAGCCTCTTCACCACTGAAATATCACATTTACTGTAGCTTGTACTGCACACCTTCACAAAAAAAGAAGAAGATTTAATCTCCTAATGACTTGGAATACCCCACTGCTGGAATGATACGCAGAAGACCAACACATTCAACTGGGGGTTGTTTTATTTCAATTAACTCTATTTACGTAAAACTGTTAATCTCTATGTGGAAAGAGCCAATCTAAAGACCACTATATTTAAAAAATAATAAATAAATAAACATAACATGACTTAGCATCTTAGCAACACTGACAAAACTAAAAACAGTAAATTACACCCCTAAGATCCGATGGTGCAGTTTACTGACTCTCCAACCTCAGTTTTAAGTGCAATAAATGCAAACATCACATTTGGTGCATTTTAAAACTAATACACATCTGAGTGCACTGACCTGATTCATTAACTCACTATACTATCAGCTTCACCTTATAAACTTGCATCTGCAAACAAACATCAACATCTGAAAAAAAAAAAAAAAAAAAAAACATGGCTACAAGAAGTGTTCAATCCTCTCCAAACTTTGTGATTTACTTTATGAATGACTGATTCTGGATCTTTTATCTGGAGAGCACTGCATGTGAAGTCTATCACCATTTCCACTCTCACGTGCACCGCTCCACACGCGCATGTGATGACGTCACCAAACATCTCTTAAAGAGCCCCTGTATCCATTCTCACCAGACAGGTACATTATAGGGTGCAGGAATTAATGCCCCTTTAACTACCACCTGCTTATTTAAATATAAGACTATAGTTTATTTCAAATGAAAACATCACCAAAATTATATTGTGTCTTAAACCATGTGTCAGGGAATAACCTCTAGAGGGCGACTTATGTCCAGAGACTTTCTGTATTTCTTGCTCACGGTTGGACTTCATTTCCCATAATGCACTTCTCAATGGTTTTCACCTGCACCTAGTTCACTGTCCTGATTTATATAAGATGTTAATCTCTCCTGTTTCATCAGTCAGTGTCTCACATCTGTTCGTGTACTGGTGTCCTCTTGTTACTGTCTTAACTCTAACTAGTTTCTGTTGTAGACGGTGCAGGGTTTGGTTTAGTTGTCTTTGTACTTTATGTTTCTTAAAGTCATATGCCTTGCCTGCATTCCTCCACCTCTGACACCATGATGGTCATAAATTTTAAAGTACTAAGCCATTCATTCATAAACAACACTGAAATGCTTTGAAACTTCCTTGATTAAAGTAGTGCTCCACTGTCTGCTCCACACACACACACACACACACACACCACACACACACACACACACACACACACACCTGTCTCATCAACTGTGTTGCTAAAATCTGGGCTCATTACTATACCAAACATCTCTGTAAGTCTGGATTGTTTACCCACATCTTCCTCTAGCGAGTTTCCCCTTCTTTAATGTGGCCTTTTCTGCACCCTTTTACATTTTGCTTTCTACTCTGATTAAATCTTTACACGTCTCTCTTGTCTACCTCTAAACATGTATATTTGTCATGTGACCTGCATAGGATCAGTCAGCCAATCAGGGATCTCCGAGGGCCGCTCCTGCTATGGGAACGCACATGTTGGAGTATGTGAGTATTTGGCTCAGAGTGCAGCTCTCTGTCTACAATCAAGAATTGCTGAGTTCCATTCTGAAGTGTACTTCCCAGGGTTCTGCCACGCCCCTACTCTGTGTGCAGAGAATGTCAGTTAAGAGAATTTCCCTCAACAAAATTTCACCTTTCGGAACCCTGCAACATCACCAGTGCAGATGTCACGTCCTCCTGCGTTACATAGGCACCTCGAATTCCCTGTGTAGCTCTTCTGGTTTTAATACTGTTTCCTACCCAGTTGTATAAGTTATGTCTTTGTCTGTTATTTGCTAATTACCTGAAACTCTGCCTAAATAAGCTGCCAGAATAAGGTGAATCTAACCAACATAACATTTACTAAAAGGGGAATGTCGAATTAGTATTTAACCCATAAGAACCCAGACGCATTTCTCCTTTATGGAAAATTATTGGGAATATAACATAGACCACATGAAACACATTTGAAGTTTTTATGGAAATACCATCCCTAGCGTCAAAGATCTGAAATGTTATAAACTGGATGCCACATTGGGCATTTACGGTAGATTCATTTCTTATTTAAAAATAAATCAGCTGTTCAGTTTCTTGCTTAGTAACATAGAATGACCTTTTTATTTGCATGCTCTCTACAATATACACACAGTGGCAAGAAAAAGTATGTGAACCTTTTGGAATTTAATGGTTTTCTGCAGTAATTTGTCATAAAATGTGATCTGATCAAGTCAAGAGTATTGACAAATATGTGCTTAAAAAATAATTTAAAAAATAATCAGATTTTTCATGTCTTTTTTGAAAACTACCATAAAAATAATAATTGTGCTAGTGAACAAAATAGTTGAATAATTGAATTAATGCCATCAAAAAGATAATTGGAGTTCACTGTTAGCATACCTGGAGTTTTGTTAAGAAAATTTGGAGAGTGTGGATGAGTGGACTAGAGCTACTTTGACTGAATAAAAACCCCGCAAATTTTCCAAATTTTCTTCTTTGCTCCATCTAAGAAGAATACACATACAGTATGTGAGCCATACCGCGCCAAAAAGTGCTTTCAGAGGATCTATGATCAAGAATCGCTGATTTACATAAAGCTGGAAAGGGTTACAATGTGAACTTTAGAAATTCACTAATCTACAGTTAGGCAAATTGAGAAACTATGGGACTGTGGCTACTCAAACAATGAAAACTCATCAGTAAAGTAAAGAAGCAACCCCGAGTGACAGCCAAAGATTTGAAGCATCAATGGAACTGGCTAACATCTGTGTTCATGAGTCTACAGTACAGTATGTAAAACAATGAACAAGCAGGGTGTCCATGGCAGGAAACCACAAAGAAAGCTGTACTAAAAAAACATTGCTGCTGAAAGAGCACATTGACACTCAACAGCAGTGTTGGCAAAATGTTTTGTGCACTAATGAAACTAAGATTGAACTATTTGGAAAGAACACACAGAACTACATCTGGCATATACAGTATATTGCACTGCATATCATCATGAAAATATCATCCCAACCGTAAAGTATGGTGGAGGAAACATCATGATTTGAGTCTGCCTTGCTGCATCTGGGCCCGGCCAGCTTGCAGTCATTGTGGGGAAGATGAATTCCCAAGTGTATCAAAAAGGTATTCAGAATAATGTGAGAATGTCTGTACATCAGCAGAAACTCTGTAGAAGTTGAGTGGTGCAACAGGACAATGACTAAAAAATAGCGGAGCCAGTCACAGCTACTGTATGGAATGAGAGTCCTTCACATGAGATGTCCAAAGAATATGACAGAGCTAAACGCAGTTCTCCCAGGAAGAATGGACTAAAATTAGTTCTGAATGTTCAGGTCTGTTCCCGAGCTACAGGAAGCACCTGGTGGGGGTTTTTGCCGCCAAGGAGGGACAATCAGTTATTAATTCCAAGGGTTTGCTTACTTTTTCTACTATCATTTAGAATGTTGAATTAGCATGTTCAATAAAGACATGAAAGATCAGAAATTTTATTATTTTAGTCACATTACATTTGTCAATACCCTTGACTTTGACTTGTATGAGGGCATGTGATTAATCTTGAATTTTTAACACGTTACCATTTTCTTTTAACACAAATTAATTATATTACCAATTTTGACACCAATGGCTTCCCATTATCGGAGATAACAGACCTGGTCACCACTATAGGAACAGACAGGCTCACAATATGATTACTGCTGCACGGAGTTTACCATTCGAGAGATTTTAATTTAACATTTGTTAAATGGTAGCTCATAAAGCTCAGAGCATTTTAGCCATGTCATGATAGTAAGATAGCTAAACAAATGCAAGTTCAGCTCAGTGTTAGTTTAATTATCAATAACAGACGATCCAAAAACATGTAAGGGCAAAGCTAATAATTAGAGTAAAAATCACAATCTCATTAGCAAACCAACAGCTTGGTAATGTCAGACTAACACTGAAATACTTCACATTCAACTTAGAATCAGAGTCACTTTAATTAGATGATGTTTAATTGAATACAGTTGGTGCAGGTTAGTAATCAGGAGATTCTGAATGGAGAAAACAGTGTTATTGGGTGTTGTAGTTTAGGCCTTCCATGTTTGTAGGCTGCATGACAGACTGGGCAATTGAGTTTCTTGATGATGGACGCAGTGAATGTGTAACAAGCCATTATTTGTTTTTTATGTTTTTTTTTTTTTTTTTTTTTAAACATATATAGGCTCAGGATTGTGTAGTATAGAGTGACGTCTTTTTTCAGCACAAAATAGACAATATGATAAACTGAATTTTAGTTAATTTTAATCAACTACCCAAACATGACTGAGCAAAATAAATAAAAAAAATGGTCACATAGGAAAGAAATAGCACAGATACACATGATCATGTGTTTTTTGGTTGTTTCTGTGACAACACACTAATATTATGCTCATTTTAAGAAGTTGGTAGTGGGGGTGGTTGGTGGCTCAGGCACCTACACTCAAAAAAATCAATCATGGCGTAGTTTATTATTAAGTATTTGCATCCCTTTGATTTCATTTAAATAATAAATTTTTTCAGAAATTATGTAATCAGATTACTTACAATTCATTAAAATTTGTTAATTATAAAAACTATTTAATTTAATCAGTTAAGAAGTATGAAATTAGTTAAAATGTCTGCAGAACAAGATTCAATTAGTTAAACTGTATGAGACTGTTTTACATACAAATATTGCAAATGCAATCGTTTAGAAGCGGAAATTAATCTGTTCCACACTCCAGTCTGTAGAGGGCGATAGCAGCAGCAGGTGAAGCAACACTTTCATTAACATTTTGCACTGGAGCAAGCTGGATTGTGACCTCGTTTTAAGGTAAGTTACACCTGTAGTCATCCTTCATAATTTGTTGATTTCTGCATATGTATATATTTTTAGCATTGTTGATATCGTATTACACTAATGCATGGGTGTCCAAATCCAGTCCTGGAGGGCCAGTGACCAGCACAGTTTGTAATTCACCAACACCTAAACACACCCACTGAACCTAGTAATTAACAGATTAGTTAAATCAGCTGTGTTTGAGATGAAGAAGCATCAAACTGTGTTGGACACTGCAAATGGAATCTGCAGTGTCCAACACAGGACACTGCAGATTCCATTTGGACACTGCAGATTCCACAGGACTGGATTTGGACACTCCTGCACTAATATCAATGCAATGATTACACATTTTTTTGTTTAGTCCACTAGCTAGCTAGCTTGCACATGGTCCTAATAAATATAAGCTAACTTAGCTGCTTAGCATTTTTCTCAATGGTCAATATTAGACTTATTACTAATTAAAATATATAGGGATGTTTTTTTTTTCTCCATATTTATATTTACATCCCTATTTTCTATCTAAATGTCTAGTAGCTGTGTTCAAGAGATTAACATCTTAGTCGGGGGGTCAAAATTAATAGTTGACAAGGATCATGTATGTATATATGTGTATGTATGTGTGTGTGTGTATGTATGTGTATGTGTATGTGTGTATGTATGTGTATGTGTGTATGTATATGTGTATGTATGTATGTGTGTGTGTGTTTGTGCTTGTCTTATGGCTTTAAAATATATGAATATCAGTGTGGCTGGTATTGACAACTCATTCTCTTTATTTATTCTCCAGGACTGTGAAAATAGCTGAGTCTGGAATTGCACAGACGACCATGGGCATCTATGTCATTCGGGCAGTGGGTGCTGGACCTGGAGATTAACCTACAGATGTTGGTGTGATACTTGAGGGTTTGGAGTTCTGCAAAACCTCAGCACACATGGATGTGATGCTTTTTAGATTCATTCATGCGTTTCACCTGCGCTATCCTAAGGAACTGGTGCACATTTGAAGTTTAAAAAAAAATTCCTGGTGGAACAAGAGAGTACCAAACTGTCACCAAAAGTCCAAGCACTAAAAATTAAGATGCTTCTGTGATTAACGCACATTTCCTTTTTTCAATGCAAGTGGGTCGACTTGTTCTGTGCTTTATATTGTTTAAGTTAACTTTTAAACTTTAATGCTTGAAAGTTGAATTTAGTTATTGATAATTTTAGCCACTTAATACTTGTCACAAACACACGGAGACGGACCAGAAGACTAGCAGTTAGCCCTGTAGCGTAGATGGTAAACCCAAACGCGGAAGTAGCGCGAGTAGGCAGGATAACCACGCTGTTTATTCTTAGAACTCTCTCGGAACGAGAGCAAGAGCTTACACAAATAAACCCGCGTTCTAATAACACACAC
>JAAGKR010006330.1:998-40181 GCA_011419295.1 Clarias macrocephalus | reverse complement strand
AGACTTTCTGAGTCTTTCTAAACTTAGCTCGGGGAACAGACACAGTCTCAATATGATGAACCCTGAGTGACGACTCTATGCAGCTAGCAGACGGTTGGTTTAGCCTGTCTGTCTGCTCCCTGGCCTGGGCTCTGGATTGTCACCGATTAACTAGGCCTCTTCTGAGACTATGTGCTATACTGCAAGAAATGAGAGCAGCACCTTCCCGAGTGGGATGGACACCGTCCCGCCCTAACAGGCCAGTTTTGCCCTCAAAGGTCTTCCAGTTGTCTATGAAGCCCACATTGTTTTCGGAGCACCACCTGGACATCCAGCGGTTCAGCGACCATAACCTACTGTAAGCTATGTCGCCGCGTCTCATTGGGATCTGACCAGAGCAAACTACTTAATCGGACTAAATTAAAAACTAAATGTCCGGTGCTCTGGCTCCCGGGATACACCTGACCACTGCCGCCCCTAAAGGCCGAGCTAATTTCATGTGCCTCAGTATGGAGTCTCCTATAACCAGAGCTCTTTCAGGTTTCTCAGCGGGTGCATCACTGAGGAGAGCAAACCTGTTGGACACGTGAACCGCAGAAGAGGTGTTCTCCGGTGGGCTAGCCTTAGCGTTAGCTTTGGCTGAACGAGTATGTCACCGAGTCGTCACCGAGTCGTCACCCACTCGCCCCGCTGTGAGGCTCTACTGCCGGAGTCGGGGATGATTATCTCCACCTGCGGCACCCAGACTTTCCGCTACGGGAATAACGCTGCTCTCGCGCTCTCTAACCCTCTCTAAAGTTTGGATGCGCTCCTCTAATGCTAATATCTTCTCCGTCAGGGTGCTCACTAACACACACCTATCACAAATAAAGTTATCACTAATGACGGAGGAAGAATGTCTAAACATCCTGCACTCCACACACTGAGCGAGCTGAATGGTGGACATAGTAACGTACCTTTGTGCCGGAGTTGTGATTATTTGGTGAAGGATTCGCTTGTTGTTGGTGAGATGATACGCGCGTTCTCCCAAAAAGCGCAAAAAACGGATAAAGTCCAGTAGTATTAAAGCGTAAAAACTAGTTTGTTATTTAGTAAAAAGGGGTTCAGGGGGTTCAGGTCAGGCGAGTTTGCTGGCCAATCAAGCACAGTAATCCCACGGTCATTGAACCAGATTTTAGTCAGCATCCCCATAAAGCTTGTCCGTGGAAGGAAGCATGAAGTGCTCCAAAATCTCCTGGTAGATGGCTGTGTTAGCCCTGGACTTAATGAAGCACAGTGGACCAACACCAGCAGATGACATGGCTCCCCAAATCAAAACAGACTGTGGAAACTTCACACTGGACTTCAAGCATCTTGCAGTGTGTGCCTCGCCATTCCTCCTCCAGACTCTGGGTCCTTGGTTTTCAAATGAAATACAAAAGTTGCTCTTATCAGAAAAGAGAACTTTGGACCACTGAACCTCTTTTCATTAGTCCTATCTGGCAACCCTGTCCTGTGTCATTACTGCTCTAAGCACTACAGTGAACCACTCTGTATATACACTGTCCACTTTATTAGGAGCATCTGTACACCAGACAGTTATGCAGCGTGAGTCTGGTTCCTCTTGAGGTTCCTCCCCATGGTGTCTCAGGAGGTTTCCTCGCCACTGCCACCTTCATCATTTAGCAGTAAGACAGTGTTTATCTGAGTTCTGCTCTCCTGTCGTCTCTGGCCGTCCTACTCTGACCTCGCTCACCAACAGGGCCAGGGACATGTCTGTGTCAGCTCTGTGTGTGTTCTGTGTGACACCTCAGCACATCCGTGGGCTCTGAGACACTCAGACTAACACCAGCATTTCCGCCCTGTTAAAGCCCCTGAGATGACTGAGATTCCTCCTCATTCTGGTGTTTGATATGAACATAAGCTTAATAATTAACTTACTGATAAACTAATTACTTAATGAGTGGGGATACAGCTGTCCCAAATTCAGGGCCAAGTACATATATGTATAGTGTATAATGAATGTGTGTGTGTGTGTGTGTGTGTGTGTGTGTGTGTGTGTGTGTGTGTGCATTTCTTTCCACAGCGGAGAAAGTGAGCTCTCTGGGAAAAGACTGGCACAAATTCTGTCTAAAATGTGAACGCTGCAACAAAACACTGAATCCTGGAGGACATGCTGAGGTACAGAGAGACAGCATGGGAAGACAGAGAATGAGACAGCATGGGGAGACAGAGAGAGAGAGAGAAAGAGAGGTAGAATGGGGAGACAGAGAGAGACAGAATGGGGAAACAGAGAGTGAGACAGCATGGGGAGACAGAGAGGATGAGAAAGAATGGTGAGACCGAGAGAGACAGACAGAAAGAGAGACAGAGAGTGAGACAGCATGGGGAGACAGAGAGAGAGAGACAGAATGTGGAGACAAAGAGAGACAGACAGAATGGGGAGACAGAGAGAGTGAGACAGAATGGGGAGACAGAGAGAGTGAGACAGCATGGGGACACAGAGAGAGAGACAGAATGGGGAGACAGAGACAGTGAGACAGAATGAGGAGACAGAGAGTGAGACAGCATGGGGAAACAGAGTGAGACAGCAAGGAGAGACAGTGAGAGTGAGACAGCATGAGGAGACAGAGAGAGAGACAGCATGGGGAGACAGAGAGAGAGACAGCATGGGGAGACAGAGTGAGAGACAGCATGGGTAGACAGAGTGAGAGACAGCATGGGGATACAGAAAGAGAGACAACATGGGGAGACAGAGAGAGTGAGACAACATGGGGAGCGAGAGACAGCATGGGGAGACAGAAAGAGAGAGAGACAGCATGGGGAGACAGCGAGAGAGACAGAATGGGGAGACAGAGAGAGTGAGACAGCATGGGGAGACAGAGAGTGAGATTAAGAAGCAGATCTTTATGAATGATATCATTAATGATTGTGTCTTGTTTCTGCAGCATGATGGGAAACCGTACTGTCATAAACCCTGCTATGCTACACTGTATGGACCCAAAGGTGTGTGTGTGTTTGTGTGTGTGTGATCACTTTACACACACTTCAGTAGTGCCGCAGTCTCAGTAACACACACACATCACCATGGAAACACTGAAGAACATTGTGTGTGTGTGTGTGTGTGTGTGTGTGTGTGTGTGTGTGTGTGTGTGTGTGTGTGTGTGTGTGTGTGTGTGTAGGAGTGAATATCGGTGGTGCTGGATCTTATGTGTATGAGGCGCCGGTGTCTGAGGGACAGACCTGCACACCACCAACAGCTGAGGAGAGGAAAACTACAGCGCCCCCTAGAGGACCAGTGAAGGGTGCGAACCTCAGAACCCGGGTTCCAGCACTGCAATAATCTGCATGAATATTTCTGAAATTCTGTTATTACATTATTAAGTTATCATTTATAACCAGATCATTGTTTGTGTGCATGCCTTTATCTCCAGCTGCCAGTTTCTCCTCGTTCACCGGAAAGCCAAACGTCTGTCCCCGCTGCAACAAAACCGTCTATTTCGGTAAGGAGCACAGACAGACTGAGACTTCATTAGACAGGGATAAAAGTCTAACACTAATGTTCGTAGCAGGATTTATCTTATTCGTATATTTTACCTGAATGAAAATATAGTCACATGGTTAAAGAGTGTATCAGATGCGTTAGAATTAAAATGATCACCGCTTAATATCAGCATACAGAATAAAACCTGTGAGATTCTGTAAAATACCTCATGTAAATATTTCTTACATTCTCTAAACAAATAAATACATTTACTTCCCATACGCAACTCCAGTGGGCGCTACTGAGTAACGCTTTTCTTGAAACTATGCCTCGTATTCTCAAAACAGTAAACACAAATCCATAACGTCTCATCCAGTTTCCGAAACATTGGGGAAAATTTCAGGTCAAAATGAAGCTCTACACTCAAAACCATTCACTCTTGCTGAAAAACCAAACTTTGCTCACAGACATCACACACAAAGCCTCAAAAACACACACACTACAACATAGTCTTACACATTGGCTGCATCATTTGTGTTCATCATGTGAAAAGGTTTTTGAGGGGAAGAACCACAAGCAACATAACTTGCTAGTTTTGGAAATATTGTTTTTAATTTATTGCACCAATGTGTGTGTACAGTGGCACATTTTTCTTCATGTACAGTACTATACAGTGCAACACACACCAAAAACATTATTCCACCTCAGCATCCTGTCTTTGGCCTTGGTCAGGCCAGAGAATCTCATCCACACCACAGGCTATAGTGGATCCCTAGCCAGGCAGCATGCATCTACTGATATGTCTAGGCAGGCTTCTTCCATGGCCTGGAGGAGGTGAACATGGACATAAGGTTCTCTGTCGTACATTTTCCACCACCATGCCGGAAATAACTCCTCTATCGGGTTTAGAAAGGGATGCAGGCAGAAAGATGTAAGGAAACCTTAGGTTATTGGTAAAATAATTTATTGCAACAATCTAATAAATAAGTTATTGGAAACGTTATCCCAAACAACAATGTAGTGATGCTGCTCTGGCTGTGCTGGTTCCCTGTAGTCCAGCTGGAACATATGTTGTCTTGGACCATCAAGAAAAGCGAGGAGAAGCATGGTGTTATAGGGTCCTAGAATGGCATGGTGGAGGAGGACCCCTCGTTGGACCCCTGGCTGTGCATATACAGTAGTGACGTTCCCTCCACGCTCACCAGGGACATTTACAATAGCCCGATGGCCAATTATATTCCTCCCCTTCTCCTTCTTTGGTCAGGTTAAAACCTGCCTCATCCACACAGGTAATTTCATGGGGAACAGGCCGTCCTTCAATCTCAAAGATTCTCTGCAAAACACATAACCACAGTTCAAGATGCACAAATGGCATCATAAACTGCCATGCCGTGATGGAACACAATACTTATAACATACAATATCAAAACACATACCTAGACATTTTGCACTCGTTGGTTTTTCACTCTGTCTGAGTTTCGTTCTAAAGGGACGCGGTATGCCTGTTTCATCCGGAATTGGTTCTTTCGGAGGATGAGGTCAACTGTGGAGAGGCTGATGGCATTTAATCCCTCGAAAATTATGATCATCCTCAATCACTCTCCTTTAAATCTCTCGCAGGCGGATTACATTATTGGCAATTACCATGTTTACACGCTGCCACTCTTGCTCCTCCGACAAAAGCCTTAACCTGCCTCCATCAGGTGGTCGTCTCTGTGTCCTACAAAAATAGAAGCACAAATTACTGTAAACTGTCACATTGTAACGGGTACTGCTTGCGGGACGAAAGATAGGCGTCCTCGACCCCGTGCGGCAGCGGAGGCGGAGGAAGGACGCTGTCCTCGTTGATGCAGAACGACAGAGAAGCTGGCTCATGCCTTTCGGGGCACTCTGGCAGGTCTGGGTTTCCACTGAGGCGGACAGGAGCTTCGGGGCCTCCACTGAGGCGGACAGGAGCTTCGGGGCCTCCACTGAGGCGGACAGGAGCTTCGGGGCCTCCACTGAGGCGGACAGGAGTCTGAGTGTTGATCTTGGTGAGCTGGTTCTGGAGCAGTGCGCCCATCTGCAGCAGGGCTTGCATCCATTCTTGATCATTTGCGGACCTGCACACATTGATCTGTTGGATGATCTCACCTGCCAGCTTTTGGAGCACTAGCCTCCGCTGTTGATGCTCCTCGCTCTCCTCCTTTTGAGGACACAGACTCCTTCCACGAATGTCGCTTGCCCTGGCGTCACGGTCATAGCCCCCCCCCAAAAAAAATTTCCCAGGGGAGGCTCCTCTGCTATATTACTTTTTAGGTCTTGCATTCTGTAACGGGTACTGCTTGCAGGACGAAAGATAGGCATAGTAGCAGGGGTGAGGTGAGCAAAAGTCTTTAATCACACAAAGAAACAATGGGAGCAAAAGGAACAGAACATGAACTTGAACCAGGACATACAAACTATAAACAAACAGGCTAGGAGACAGACAAAGGCCAGGAGAACACGGAGCCAGGAGAACATGGAGCCAAGAAGAACACAGAGCCAGGGAGAACACACAGAACTAGAAGAACACACAGAACTAGAAGAACACACAGAACTAGACAAAGACAGAGTCAGAAGAACACAGAGCTAAACAACAAACCGTAACCCAGAACAAACAGTAACCCTAGACGAACAGATGCAAGACAAAGACTGGTGAAACTCAAGAACATTTATAATCACACTAATTAGCAACCTCAGTTCAGGTGAGCACCACATCACCTGACCGAGGTGCATTCTGGGGATTCGAGTCTTTCACAGAAAAGAACACAAAGAAAACAGAAAAAACAAAGGAAGTCTCTGGGCGCTTTGGCGCCCTCTTGGGGTGATCCCTGACACACATGTCCTTTTTACCGGAAAAAATGGAAACATACTGAAACTCAAGAAACTCAAAAGTTAGTGTACAGAGCAGACTTACTGCAAGTACACCTACCTGTTCTCCTCCCTGAAGGTTCTGATGATGGAGGCAACAGTGAAGCGACTCAAATTTGGCTGTACTCGTTGCCCAGCCTCCCTCATAGTCATATCATGGACAAGGACATGGTCAACTAAAGTGGCTCGAATTTCATCCAAGACCACTTGTCTCCTTGCCCTTGCTCTTCCCCTTCCTTGTCGCCGTTGCTCTCGAACTCCCTCTCCCTCTTCCTTCACCATGTCCTCGTCCTCCTCCTCCTCCTCCTCTTCCTCCTCCCCGACCTCTTCCTTCACCACGTCCTCGTCCTCCTCCTCTTTCTCCTCCTCGACCTCATCCTTCACCACGTCGTCGTCGTCGTCCTCCTCCTCCTCCTCCTCCTTCTCTTCTTCCTCCTCCTCCTCCTCCTCCTCCTCCTCTTCCTTTGCATCACTTTGGATCCATTGTTTCAAACCTGAATGAGCTGACTTTGGCCCTTTTATCTATCCATCAATGTTTCTGATTGGTGTGTGATAAATTTTGACACCTAGTGTTTCCACTTGGTTAATTGTGTGCTAATTGAGCTCAAGCTGTGCTGCCTTAAGTTAACATTATTTTAATGTTTTCTAAATGACCACATGGTGTAAGCACTGAAAAATGTAGGGATTAGTGTGTAGAGTTTTGCAGTAACAGTTCACCAAATCTGCCTCATGTGTTAAAGCAGGGGAATAGTGTTTATAGTTCAGGGAAATGGGGGTATGAAATTATAGTTCAAAAGATTGTTTATAGTGTTTTAGTAATCGAGGAAAACTGTAATATTAAATATAATTTATATCATCATAATCATAACACAGAATAATTAACAATGACCCAGTTCCTGGTTAGGATGTATAATGTGTGTGTGTGTGTGTGTGTGTGTGTGTTAGCTGAGAAGGTGATGTCCCTGGGTAAGGACTGGCACAGGCCGTGTCTGCGGTGTGAGAGATGCAGTAAGACGCTCGCTCCGGGGGGTCACGCAGAGGTCAGGACTGAGTTTGTATTCGCCACATGATCACATGACCATGACATCATCGCAGCAGTGCTGTATCTCATCACTCAAACACTGTTGTGTTTCAGCATGATGGCCAGCCGTACTGCCATAAACCCTGCTACGCTGTCCTGTTTGGACCTAGAGGTACACACACACACACACACACACACACACACACACACACAGAGACCCCAGATCTTTCTTATTTTCCAGATGTTTTGCTGTTGTGTCTCAGTGTACAGGTGTGTGTTATTAAGACTTTATATTAGTGTTTGTTAATGAAATGAACTCTCAGTCTGTTGTAGAAGAATAAACCTCAGTTAGTAAGTGTGTGTGTGTGTCGGGGGGGGGGGGGGGGGTATAACGGTCTCCACTACATCTACACACAAATACACAAACACACCTGAACACAAGTACAAGTCAGGAAGTCAGGATTATTTACTCTGTTACTCTGTGTGTGTGTGTGTGTGTGTGTGTGTGTGTGTGTGTGTGTGTGTGTGTGTGTGTGTGTGTGTGTGTGTTTAGGTGTGAACACTGGAGGGATCGGAAGCTACATCTATGAAGAACCAAACGCTGAGCCTCAACCATGAATCCACACACACACACACACACACACACACACACACACACACACACACACACACACACACACTTTATACTTTTATATATACAGTATATATGAGGTCTGTCCAGAACAGATCCAGTGATGTAATATGAAAAACAGAGACATTTGTTGCAGAGAATCCTGTAACATCCAGGAGTTGGACTCACCTTCAGCTGCCTCTTATTTTCCTGAATCTCAGCGACAATCTGAAATCTCTTCACTTTAAAGGTGATATTGGTTTTGTGAGAAGTCAGAAGCTGCAGGTTGCCAGATTTGAGTTGCAGGGGGTTCGAGTCACCTGGATGATTTGATATTTCGGGACGTGACACATGATGGAGCGCGTTGTCGTGATCGTTACTCTTCTGACTCAGTCAGTTTAAAGTTTACGCTCCTCCCCTTACAGCCCGGGTACAGCTCGACTTTTTCCAGACAGACCTCATATACAGTATGTTGTGTAGTGTTCAAGTGAATTAAACACTGATGTCAGTATTATTAGGGTTATTAGTTTATTTTTTTATTTATTAATTGTGGGTTTATTTATAAGCAATGTATTTATTTTACAATGACGTTTATTAAGCTAAAATGTACCTGAGGCGTCTAGTGACTGGAAGAGCAGTTCAAAAAAGAGGCGGTCAGCTGGCGTCACATGGTTCGGAGGAAACACGTGATAGTCTTCGGCCCTAAGTAGTAGCCTTAATGTGGAGCCCCCTAGTGACGGGGAGGAATTTGACACGACTAAATTAGGGAGAAAATCTGGGAAAAATCCCCAAAAAAATTAATAGAAAAAAGAATCTTCCACCTCCACGCTAGGTTCTTCTCCATCACATCTCTGGTCCATGAGATAACGTTAGCACTGACGTGTGTTTAAATGTTGCACATACAGTATCATTGAGCTTGGTGTGTAATAAGGAAAATCCTTGTGTCATTATATTGAGGTAAAACTACTTATAATTTTAGACTTGAAGCAAGAAGTTACTAAAAACAAAACCGGTAAAAGTTGTACATCTAACTCCGCCCCCTCACCCCGCCCCTGATCACCACACCCTCTGTGTTTCGCAGGTGTCATGGTTTTACATTATATCACCATTTAAAGATATTTCTACACATTCCTGATCCAGAAGAGTGTTAGGGTTGTACAGATTGGCAGGAAGTCTGTTGTAGTAACCCTCAGTGTGAGAGGCTGATCATTTCATCAATGAATAAGATGGAGATCATCTGAGGAACATGGTGAGAAACATAAAGCAACCCAGCAACTGAGACTTCATAGACTTTAGACTTATCTGTGGTTTATTATAAATAATCTTGCCTTACTGAATGTTACTTATATTTACTGGCATTAATATGATGGCTTTGATGTTGTTCCTGATCACATGACTTAATCCTCATATCTGATTGGTAGTTGCAGGTGCTCTAGGCAGGCTCAGAGTTCAGACACACACACACACACACACACACACACACACACACACTGATGGTGTTAATGACTTTATGCTGATAATAAACTTTTACATACTGTTTATTTTCTTCTCCTGAAGTTTTTTTTATTATGTCAAGAACAATGAAGTAACTAAAACTTTATTTAAATATATAAAATATACAAAATAATATTAAAGAGATGTTACACTGGTAATGTTACTGACAGAGTGGACGATAATAAATGAGACACTGTATTAGTTAGAGCTCTGTCTGTCTCTGTGACTGAAGCAGAAAGTGTCTCAGCTTCAGTCTCTTCACATCTCACAGGAAAACCCCTGAAGCCGGGAATTCAGTTTTATTTTAAACAATCAATCCCATGTATATATTTGAAACAAAATCACAGCGATATAAAAGCTGCTCCAAAAGAAATGTAAAGCATTAATGAATTAAAATTAATAAAAAATATCAAATTTCTGCAAATAAGCACTTTACTATTCTATTGCAAATATATATTCTATTGGTTTAACTCACTGGTGTGACATGATGATAGATAAACAATTCAAGTTCAATTTCAACTCAAGTCGGCTTTTATTGTCACTTCAACCGTACACAGTCAGTACACAGTGAAACGAAACAACGTTCCACCAGGACCAAAGTGCTACATACAACAGAAATGAACAAAAAACCTAATTAGCAACAGTACAGTAAACGTTCCGTAAGTTCAATTCAATTAAATTTTATTTGTATAGCACTTTTAACAATTTTCATCGTCGCAGAGCAGCTTTACACAATCAAAAGAATTATGGACGTTTGTATGAAACGTGAATGTGTATGAATCAGAATGATCAGATCGTCCCTGATGAACGAGCCGAGGGCGACGATGCTGAGGGAAAAACTCCCTGAGATGGCAATAGAAAGAAACCTTGAGAGGAACCAGACTCAACAGGGGACTCATCCTCATCTGGGTGAAACAGAAAGCAGGAATTGATCTGCAGTCATACTGTGTGTTAGGTGGCAGGCAGTTCAGTATAATAGTTTAACAGATGTTAATTGATGTTAATATAGAGTCCAGGTAGTTATTGGAGGCTCAGGTAGACTTATAGGAAATTCCAGTCCTGAACTATCAAGCGACTGTAGACAAGTCCGCAGAGAAACAGCCATCAACATCATGCGAGGCCAGAAACGTCTTCATAGTAGAGTGAAACCGTCCCCAGACATCGGACGCATTCCAAAGAGACACACGGAACATCTCCAACCAGAAGTGGGGCACCAGGATGAGTCAGACTGGTCCAGAGGGCAGAGGGAGTCTGGATCAATGGCAGCTCAGGAATGACATGTGTAGCTCGACAGAGAGGGAAAGAGAAGGGGGGGGGGGAGCAGAAGAGGAGAGATAACAGTTAGGTCTGGTCACAGTCACATAATGTATAAGGTGAATGTATCTTTAGTGCAGAGTGCAAGCAGGGACTCCGGCAGGACTAACTATGACATCATCTAATGCTTTATACGTCAAAAGTAGTATCTTAAAATCTATGTGAAATTTCACAGGGAGCCAATGCAGTGAAGATAAGATAGGGGTGATGTGCTCGTATCTTCTGGTTCTAGTGAGGCCTCTCACTGCTGCATTCTGGACTAACTGAAGCTTGTTTATGCACCTAGTTGAACAACCATGGATGTGGTGTGATCCAGGCAAGGCAAGGCAAGTTTATTTGTATATAGCATTTCATACATAATGGTAATTCAAAGTGCTTTACATAAAAGAGAAGAAAATAACCCTAAAATGAAATCATTTCGTTTAATTTAAATGTGACTAGTGATTTATCACATCCGATCTCTTCTGGAAGCTGGTTCCAACTGCGGGCAGCATAATAGCTAAAGGCGGACTCCCCTTGTTTTGTGTGAACCCTTGGTATTTCTAACTGACTCGATCCTACACCCTAAAAAATACTGGGTTAAAAACAACCCAAACAGCTGCTGGGTAAATATTGGACCAACTACATGCTGGGTTAATTTAACCCAGCAACATGGATTATTTGTTTAACCCCAGCAAGATGGGTAAAATGTTCAATCCAAACGCTAGGTCATATTTAACTATAATGCTGGGTTAATTCTACCACATAAATTGGTCAAATGTTCTACCCAGAACTACTCTACTCTACCCATTCTATTTACTGGAATCTTGGGTTTATTCTACCTCATAAATAGGTTATTATTATTTTTATGGTTTACATGTATATGGGTAAAACAGTTTAAACAATTAAATTACTTTGATATACTGGTCTATTACAAAAATATATATATATATCCTAGTTTTGCAACCCATACATATATGCAATAAACACCCAATTAACATGTACAAATCATAGATAGAATATTTATTTTTCTAAAATATTCAGAAGCACTAGTGCCTGAGAGCAGTGCTGGTCATTATCTCCCAACATCAGGATGTAGGGGTACGGCCTTGACACTTCAGCCTGCTGGAGATATTCCACAGTGTCGGTTCCAACCTTAGAAAGAAAGAAATTAAAGAAAGTAAAAGTTTATGGAAAAATTGAGAGGGTTGGCTAGTATCCATATTTCTAAGAAGAT
The DNA here is from genome assembly GCA_011419295.1 of Clarias macrocephalus. Taxonomy (NCBI): domain Eukaryota; kingdom Metazoa; phylum Chordata; class Actinopteri; order Siluriformes; family Clariidae; genus Clarias; species Clarias macrocephalus. Next base: position 28,192 of record JAAGKR010006330.1, on the reverse strand, counting down.
TAGTGTTTATTGTCTCAAGCACTGAGATTAATAAAGCTAACGCTAGCAACCTAGGTAAATGCTAGCGTCATGCTGGCACTACAGTTAACAGTTTAGCTTTCATTCATCACTTCACCATCTTCATACACCCTGCAAGCATTCTACACAAAAAAAGCTAAAAAGCTCAGACATTTTTGCAGTTTCTTTCATACACAGGTGGGGTTCTTTGGTTTGGCTAGCTAGCAGCCATTGTCATGCTATAGCACAGACCAGGCTGAAAGTTTGAGTGTAACACGGTAACAGTAATAAATATTACATACAGTGGACAAATTCAATCATAGGTGAGTGAAAGTGTGTCTACAGACCTTGTATTTAACGTTTTTTTTTTCCTCAATGGCTCCAAAAAAAATAAAAAAGACACAAAGCTGACAGAGCCACTGAATACACCAGTGAACTTCGGGGGGAGGGGCGGTCTTGTCTGTTATGTTAGCTGTCACTAGCAAACCCAACTCCAACCCAGCAAGCTGAGTTAAACAAAAAGTACCCAATTCACTGTAAATAACCCAGAAAAATGACCCAACAGAGGCAACCCAGCGTTTGGGTAGTAAAAATAACCCAGCATTTTTTAGTGTGTAATGATCTGAGCGGTCTGTTAGGTTTATATTCAGTGAGCAGATCTGCATTGTATTTAGGTCCTAGGCCATTGAGTGATTTATAAATGAGTAAAGGTACTTTAAAATCTGTCCTGAATGTGACAGGAAGCCAGTATAAGGACCTGAGGACTGGTGTGATGTGCTCAGATTTTCTGGTTCTAGTCAGAATTCTGGCAGCAGTGTTCTGGATGAGCTGCAGCTGTCTAATGGGCTTCTTGGGAAGGCCAGTGAGGAGACCATTACAATAATCCACAAAACAAAACATCTAATTCTTGCAATGTTTTTGAAATGATAGTATGCTGATTTAGTTACTGCTTTGCCATGGCTACTGAAGCTAAGGTCTCCAGAATCACCCCAAGATTCTTAACTTGATTTTTAGTTGTTTGACCCCTAGAGTGATGGTATGCATTCACCTTCAGAGTGAATCTTCCATCTTTGTTTCCAAATGCAATGACTTCAGTTTTCTCCTTGTTTAACTGAAGAAAAATTTGGCACATCCAACTGTTAATTTCATCAGTGCATTGGCAGAGGGAGTCAACGGGGCTATAATCATTTGGAGATAAGGCTAGGTAAAGCTGGGTATCATCAGCATAGCTGTGATAGGCAATGTGGTTCTTTCTCATTATCTGACTTAGTGGGAGCATATACAGGCTAAACAGGAGCGGTGCAGGAATTGAGCCTATACAACCTTTTCAATAATCTTGCCTATAAAAGGAAGATTGGATATGGGTCTGTAGGTATTTAATATGGAATTTTCAAGATTACTTTTTTTTATAAGTGGCTTAACAACTGCAGTTTCCATAGAGTTCAGAAAAGTTCCAGAAAGAAGGAAGGTGTTCACCACTTCTAAAAGATCTGCTACCAAACAGTCAAACACACTTTTGAAAAAAGATCAAGGTCGCAGGTTGACGATTTGAGGTGCTGTACTATTTTTTCCAGAATTTTATCAATTGCTTGAAAGACAGGCATAGTAACTGTTTTTTGAGGTTGTGTTTGTGTTTTTCTGATCTCTGCATAACTAGATGTCTTAATCACCCTTCTAATATTACTGATTTTCTCAGAAAAGAAGGAAACAAACTCATTGCATTTGCTGTCTAACAGCATTTCAATGGGTATCTGACTTGGTGGGTTTGTCGGTCTCTCAACAGTAGCAAAAAGAGTGCGAGTGTTGTTTAAGTTACTGTTTATAATGATTGAGAAGAAGGTCTGTCTAGCTGTGGCTCGTTCCACACTGCCCGTCTTTCGGAACCTTTTTCGGAGCAAATAACATTCTTAACTTTTGAGTTAAAGGAATCAAGAAGAAGATCAACAGAGTCTGCAGAAATGATTGGTGTTAAAGATATAGCCCTCATAAATAGTGCACTTGTGTTTTCACTAATGCATCTCTTTCTGACAGACACAGATCTATACGCTGTGGTAACAGAGATCAATATACAGAGGTAGTCAGATAGCGCTACGTCCTTAATAACACTGGATGAGATGTTTAGACCCTTACTGATGAGTAAGTCCAGAGTGTGACCACGATTATGTGTGGGCGTGATCAGCCACAATGCTGGTGGATTTGCAGATGCAGTGTTTGGTGTAGATGTCTGAAGAGACTCTGATGATCTTCTCTGCTGTCCTCACTATCTGCTTTAGGGTCTAACGGTCCGAGATGGCACGATTCCCAAGAATAAAGAGTACTTTATTAATCACCAAAAGAAATTGTATGTATAATTCTCACCAGTTTGACTCTAACCTGCTTTTTTCATTTATGAATAATATTAATGCAGTCATTTACCTCTGAGTGAAATAGTGGCTGTGGGAAAACTCTGTTTGTGTGTGTGTGAGGAGAAATATCCACTCATTTTCACTTTTTATTAACGATTTTAAAAAGTATTTCTCCTTATTCATTTTAATGAATTCAAAGTAATTTTTTACAACACACATGTTCATGTCACAGTACAGTTCCTTTAAGAGAAGCGAAAAACGTCACTTCCGCCCTCGGTACACAGTGAGGGGAAGTGACGCAATGGCGGCGCAGAGGATTGTGGTTAGTGCAGTCCCTGTGTGCGTGTGAGAGAGAGATGTCCGGCGCGGTGTTGCTCGCGGTGCTGCTGGGGGGCGGGGGGGCGGTCCTGGTGGCGCGGACACTCTTCTGCAGGCGCACGCGCGCGCGCTCTCTCCGCTTCGGCGCCGGTACAATGCGCGGGAAGACGGTGCTCGTGACGGGCGCGAGCAGCGGCATCGGTAAGGCGGCGGCGGCGGCGCTGTACCGGCTGCACGCGCGGGTCATCATGGCGTGCCGAGACCGCGCGAGGGCGGAACAGGCGGCCGCGGAGATCCGCGCAGACGCAGGACCGAGTGATGGCGAGCTGGTCATCAAACACGTGGAGCTGACGTCACTGAGATCCGTGCGCGAGTTGTGCCGGGAAATTACCGAGGTGTGCGTGTGTAATTATAGATTTTTAGTATTGATTAAAGTAATAATAATAATAATAATAAAAACATTTCGATTAAAGACGCCACACTGTGTGTGTAATAATAATAATAAATAATAATAAATTTTATGCGCTTTATATTTGAATTATAGTTTAATTAATGTGTGTGTGTTGCTGTTCAACGTGTTTAATCAAGAGATTGGGACAGGCTTCCCGTATTTTGATTGGTTATAAGTGTTTCCGCTCTTGAACCAGAGAGCCAATGAGAGAGAGAGATTTCCTTCTGCGCCCCCCCCCCCCCCTTGCCTAAATTTACCCCTAAAATGTGCACAAGAAGAACAGATTTATTACAGGAGAGAGGCGATCAGATCGAGAGTTTACAAAGCTAATAGTTATCTATTGAACAGATGAGCAGAAGTTTGGTATATACACACACACACATATATATATATATATATATATATATATTCCAGAAATGTACATTTAAGATGAATTAATTTATAAGATCATGTGAGACAGAATATCTCCATGCCAATGCAGTTCATGTATCCTAGTTGCCTAGCAACATTGTTCTGATTTGAGTGTATTTTGGGTGTATATACCAGTAGGTGGAGCTAGAGCGTCATCATTGTGTATTTCTGTGTGTGTGTGTGTGTGTGTGTGTGTGTGTGTGTGCTGTCTGCACACTATCAATGTATAAGTCACCTCCATCACCTAGTGTGGATCTGGGATACAATTTGAGCTTTTATCCAAAATCCCAGTTATTAATCCAGGGGGGGATTCTGTAACCATGGTCTTTGACCAATCACTGGTCAGAACGATCTCCAGCTCCGCCCACTCTTACTCACGTGACCTTCAAATTGATCTCATGCAGGATTAGTTGCTCGCTAAGTTTATTTGATTTGTGTGTGTGTGTGTGTGTGTGTGTGTGTGTTGTAGGAGGAGCCGAAGCTCGATGTGTTGATTAACAATGCGGGTGTGTTCCGCTGCCCATACTCTAAAACAGAGGATGGATTTGAGATGCAGTTGGGTGTGAACCATCTGGCTCACTTCCTGTTAACCAACCTGCTGACAGAGCTGTTGGTGCGCTCTGCCCCGAGTCGCATCCTCGTCGTCTCCTCCAAACTTTACAAGCAAGGCAGCATACGATTCGATGACATAAACAGCGAGTGCAGCTACGACCCCGCCTTCTGCTACAGCCAGAGTAAACTAGCAAACCTCCTGTTCACACACGAGTTAGCGAGGAGACTTGAGGGGAAGGGCGTGACCGTGAACTCCCTCTCACCTGGAATGGTCAGGACCAACCTGGGCCGCCATGTCCGGGTCCACTTCCTGCTGAGGCCCTTCCTCTTCCTGGTATCATGGCTGTTTTTTAAGAGTCCAGAAGAGGGAGCTACTACACTGCTGCACCTTGCATGCTCTCCTGACGTGGCTAACGTGTCAGGGAAGTTCTTCTCTAACTGTCTGGAGGAAGTGCTCCTGCCCAAAGCGACGGACGATGACGCGGCAAAGCAGCTATGGGACCTGAGTGAGACAATGGTCGGAATGAAGAGCTGAGCCGGTCTTCGTTGGTTAAATGTGTTGCTCATTTTTGTATGCTTCTAATGAAACACATGTAAATTGTTAAACCCCCCAAACTCCCTCCTCCCCACTGCTCCCCCCCCCCCCACCATCTCACCCCTCCCCCACAACTCACTCAGACTGATGCTTAGTAAACCTGTTCCCTTTATAAACGTACATGTGACCGGTTGTGTCCTGAAGAGTGGTGTGTAATCAGAGCCCCATGTGATTGTGTATGTGTTGGGGCGGGGGGAGGATTTGTGAGAAACACAAAATATTAATAAAATTAGTAATAAGATTATGATGATGCACATGACTGCTTGACTGAAATGACATCCCATAATACTAAACTCCACTGCAATGAGAGAGAGGGGGGAAGGAGACTGAAATGAGAGTGAGACAGGTCTGGTGTAGTAGTTGTGCTTTATCAGAGAGTGAGACAGGCAGAGAGTGAGACAGGCAGAGAGTGAGACAGGTCTGGTGTAGTAGTTATGTTTTATCAGAGAGTGAGACCGGCAGAGAGTGAGACAGGTCTGGTGTAGTAGTTGTGCTTTATCAGAGAGAGTGAGACAGGTCTGGTGTAGTAGTTGTGCTTTATCAGAGAGAGTGAGACAGGTCTGGTGTAGTACTTGTGCTTTATCAGAGAGAGAGAGAGACAGGTCTGGTGTAGAAGTTGTGCTTTATCAGAGAGTGAGACAGTCTGGTGTAGTAGTTGTGCTTTATCAGAGAGAGAGAGAGACAGGTCTGGTGTAGTAGTTGTGCTTTATGAGAGAGTGAGACAGGCAGAGAGTGAGACAGTCTAGTGTAGTAGTTGTGCTTTATCAGAGAGAGTGAGACAGGTCTGGTGTAGTAGTTGTGCTTTATCAGAGAGTGGGACAGGTCTGGTGTAGTAGTTGTGCTTTATCAGAGAGTGGGACAGGTCTGGTGTAGTAGTTGTGCTTTATCAGAGAGTGGGACAGGTCTGGTGTAGAAGTTGTGCTTTACCAGAGAGTGAAACAGGCAGAGAGTGAGACATGTCTGGTGTAGTAGTTGTGCTTTATCAGAGAGAGTGAGACAGGCAGAGAGTGAGACAGGTCTTGTGTAGAAGTTGTGCTTTATCAGAGAGAGTGAGACAGGCAGAGAGTGAGACAGGTCTGGTGTAGAAGTTGTGCTTTATCAGAGAGAGGGAGACAGGTTTGGTGTAGTAGTTGTGCTTTATCAGAGAGAGTGAGACAGGTTTGGTGTAGTAGTTGGGCTTTATCAGAGAGAGTGAGACAGGTTTGGTGTAGAAGTTGTGCTTTATCAGAGAGTGAGACAGGTTTGGTGGAGTAGTTGTGCTTTATCAGAGAGAGTGAGACAGGTTTGGTGTAGTAGTTGTGCTTTATTACAGGAGGGTGAAGGGGGGGGGGTGAGGGTGGGCACGGGAGGCTCATGCATGACGGTGTGTCTGATTACAGAGGGACAGGAACAGCGGAGCGTCAGTGAGGTAGAGGAGCCAAGACACAGAGAGAGAAATCCAATCAGAAACTCAAACACCAAAATTAAACTTTACATCAGCCAATCAGGAGCAGGGGGCGTGGCTCTGAAACTGTTAAAGCGCTGCCACAAACACTAGAAAACACACTCTTCCTACAGGAGTGTATATATAGTGTGTATTCTCGGTGTGTTACGAAACGCGCTGTGAGCAGTGTGTCAGGATTTAATGCTAATCTCATGAGCTAAATGCTAATTAGCCCATTAGCTAACAGGATAGTTAGCACAGCTCTCTTCCTATCGTTTGCTAGTGTTTGGGACGTGGCTAGCGCTTTGGAAGTAGGGTGAGATATATGTCTGCTCTTAATATTGTTGTGGCTAATCAGCAGTGGTAGCTTATAAAGACTCATTTCTCTGTAATTAGATTTTCATTCATCTCTGATAATCTGAAAATACGGACAGGGATAAAATAGAATTTCACTTTCAATCGCAAAGTTAGCATGTCGTCTCCAACCTTCTCTGTGCTGTAAAGCTTTTCAGATCTCAAACCTCACACCACACCACACACCAGGTATCAAATCACAATTTCAAAAAACTTTTTTCAAAAAACTGAGATAGTGCACACTGCAGTAGTGCAGGGGGTGGAGCTAGACCTGAGCCAACTCCTCCTACAACCCTTAACCGCTAATCCTAATCCATGAGATGATCTTCAACACATTAATACATCCTAAATGCTGACTCCACCCCCCCCCCCCCCCAAATGCTGTACCTCCACCCAGATAGGAGGCGCTGGCTCAGGTCTGACTCCGCCCCCTATTTCTGCAGCAAGCAGCACTTGAAAGACCTTGTGAAGTAAATAAGCAGCATTCACAAGCATTAAATCTGCTGTAGAAACATCCGAGCTTCATATCAATCACAGAACATCATCATGACTTCATCTCCACTGTAGAAAAACACCACTGAGCAAAAACACAGAGAGGAAAACACAGAGTCAGGTCAGAAAATAAGTCTGAGTGCACCACTGAGAGATGCTCTGATGGGATAATATCAGACTGACATCGTTCTGAAGCACTTGGTCACGATCTGATTCACTGACATACATTTTATACCTATAGGAGAAATAAGTCTGGTTTCGGATTTGATACAGACACGCCCTCAGTCTTCTCTCCACCCCTGCGCAACGGCGCCCCCCCCCCCCCCGCCCCCCAGTAACCTGTGTGAATGACGGTTACAGAGCGCAGATATTTGTCAGACATTCCTAGCAGTGCTTTTAAGCCTGCCTGGTGTCCATGGGCAGGGCTTGGGGGTGGAGCTACACAATAAACTGTCAAGTTTAAACAGTTAAACACCAGTTAAATTAATATTTAATATTAGTGACCTAACTAAATATGTTAATAAATACATAATCACCCCCTGGCCAAAAACAGTCAAAGGGCAAGAAAGGCCTGCATGAAGCAGAGACAACAACTAAGGAGATTGGACTACGGGCCATATAAATCCTAGCCATACTGTCTATCTGCAATCTTAAAAGACTCATTATATTGGCATGTGCCCAGTAATGGTAAAATGAATAAAATAAAATGAAGTCAGCTGACAACCTGAATATACTGAATGACCAGGTTATCATGTCTTGGACCTTATATGGCCCACCTGATAGAGCGGGCATATGCCAGGATTCAGACTGTAAAAAAGTGGTGTGAGGAATCATTCTCACACATGAGCTGGACAACACATTTTATGCTGTAATCAAACATAAAAGCAAGTGTGACTTTTTTGGCCAGACAGTTTAAGACAAACCATTCAATTAATGGCATGTGATTAAAGGATGAAGTGTGTCCATGCTAGCTGTTGCGCTACAGTGGTTAAGCTGCTGCCCTAGTCGTTATAACAAAATGTCTTGGGCGGAAATCTGATATCAGTAGAAACAATATCTATGACACACATTAAAACGGTTCTCAGTAGCACACTCAGACATGTGGCCCAAACTGTATAAAGTGAAATAGGGTCCTCAGATGATTAAAATGGAGCTGAGCTCCGCAGAGGCCCTCCTTATAAAGTAAACATTTTGTCCTGTGCTAAATAACAACTCCAGTGTACTTCAGGAACCTGGGTCCTTACAGGGTGTTCAGTTGAGCAGAGTCCCATAGAGCTGCGCTTTTGTTAGGCTGTCCTTCCTCGTTAGGCCCAGACTGGTGAACGTTTGGTACTGTGATGCTGCTTGAGTCGGAGAAGAACTCGGTTCCTGAGGAGAGGCGCTGATCCGGTCCTGCTGAAAAGACTGCAGCTCAGCACCAATTTCCATGGATCCAATTTCCAGTGACTCATTGGAGCTGTTAGGACTCACATCCACCTCCTCATCCTCATATTCTTGCTCAAGTCCAGCCACCTGCTGCTCCACCTCCTGGGTCTCATCCTCTGTGCTGTACAAGTGTGAATTTCGAAGATCTGCACTGGAGAACGCATCCAGCATGGCGGCCCCATGGTGCTGATAGGCGTCACTTCCTTCCTGAAAGCTGCTGTACAGAGGGCCGAGTCGGATCTTAGCAGGTCGGACGGAGAAGTGCTGCTCGGAGAAGCTGTATGGGGAAGCGCGGCCAGCGCTGCAGAATGAGTGAGCAGTGACGTCCTCTACACTCAGCCGCCTCCATCGGCCGATCAGCACCTCCTGCTCCTCCTCTGGCTCCTCCTCCTCTTCCGGCACTAGTGCGCTGCCACGCCGACTGTCACCGTAGTTGACGCTGGGGGAGGTGGACGGTGGGAGGGGCTCATATGGTTCACTATAGCACGACATCGCACCACTGTAGAGAGGCGAGCCGCCGTTTTGGTAAGTGTGAGACGCACTGAAGGCACTCGGACTTTCTCTTTCCCACGAATCGTCACTTTTGTGCTCATACTCAATGCCGTCCCGCCACTCCATGTAGATACCATGGTGCTGAGGCGAGGAGGTGGTGCTGTATGGAGGCTCCACGCCTTTTTCTTCAGACCCGCCCCCACTGAAACTGGAGTAAGAACTGGAGGCTCCACCCACAGAGGTGTTAAAATGAGGGAAGCGATGCAGGTCGACACTGGGCCTGCGCTCACGACGCCGCTCGTCTGGGCAGTAGAGCGCCGTGTCGCTGCTGTAAACATCACACTTAGCCACGCTCCTCAAACCCAGACCCAGACGCTCGTCTCCGCTCACGGGTGTGCCGATCAGGAAGCCCGGGTGCTCGTGAGGCTCGTGGAGCTCGTGACGTGTTGGACTCGGGGACCGTGATGCTTCCTCTGGTTTCTCTAAAACATTAGCCATCACAGAGGAGGGAATGGGGTCGGAATATGGCGAGCGACAGATGGGGGAGGAATCCTCAATGTGCAGACTCAGTCGCTCCAGAAAGTCCGCTGGCAACTGAGACACAGAGAGAGAGGATGACAGAGAGACGGAGAGAGAAGAAATAAACTATAAGTTGGTTTATATTTAAATGTCTCTTAATGATACAGTTGTTTCGATCACATAAGTAATAACTCTGTTTATAAAAAATAAAACTCATGGCCCCTCCTGGGGCATGACTCTGTTATTACACCGCTCTCCAGCGTTCATCTGTTTCCATGGCAACGGCAGCAAAGTAAACCATATGTAATTAGCTAGAGGGACGTTTCGGGCTAATTACAGTGTTCGATAATAAGCAGAGACGTCTGACGTGTTTCAGCAGCAGAGGGATAAAAGAGACGGATCGCTGAGGAACACGGAGGAAGATGTTTTTAATAATAAAACTGAATCAATCTGTCTATACGCCTGTAGCTGCATCGTGTGTGTGTGTGTGTGTGTGTGTGTGTGTGTGTGTGTGTGTGTGTGTGTGTGTGTGTGAGAGAGAGAGAGAGAGAGAGAGAGAGATAATAAACCCACCTCAGAGAGCTGAGCTCTGTACTGAGACTGATTACACTGCAGGAGCTGAGCTGCCAGGTTGCAGTCCTTCCTGTACAGATCCTACAAAACAACACGCAGGAAGTCACACACACACACACACACACACACACACACACACACACACACATACACACACTTAAATATGTTGAGTGATTGAGGAAAAAATACATAACCATTAACACGCACATGCAAATGCACCTGTGTATCTTCCAGTATCTGAAGACTTAAATAATTAAAAATAATAATAATGCTCTTGATAAGGATGATTTTAAATGCTGTAGCAAATTATAACACACACACAGTGTGTGTCTAAGATGTGTCTAAGAAACAGCACACACATCAGTCACCCGAGGTAGCCACCTAGCATGTCGCTAACAAAACCTGAACATGACGGAGGTGTCTGATGAAACGCTGTCTGATGAGATGATGGCGTTCTGATTGGACGGTTAGTGCATGAAGTGATGAATAAACCCGTGACTCCTCAGTGACGTGGTGTGTGTGTGTGTGTGTGTGTGTGTGTGTGTGTGTGTGTCTGTCACCCTGAGTGAAGTGGAGGAGATGGAGAACTTCACATTACCAGTTATTTGTATATATTTTGTATTAATCGGTAAAGATTCGTGTCGCGCCCCGCCCAGGTGTAAGAGGTGTGGCTCCGCCCCCGATCGAGAGGACAGGTGTGAGGGCTTTAATGAAACATGGACTTGCACTGTGCTTACGTTGTCCTCTTTGAGCTTCTCGATGGTGATCTTTGCCTCCATCAGGTGTGTGTTAAGGACAATGATCTCATGGCTGAGCGCTCGCTTCTCATCGTCATGATGCTGGGACTAAAACACACACACACACACACACACACACACACACACACACACACACACACACACACACACACACACACACAGAGTCATTAATAGACACCGTAAATAGACACCAGGTAGAACACACTGTTTTGTGTCCGTGTGTGTGTGTGTGTGTGTGTGTGTGTCTGTGCTTCACTCACAGTCCGGTGGATTTTCTCCTCCAGGTCCTGATTAATCCTCTGTAACGCTGAGTAACTGCTCTGTATCCTGTAATAAAGAAGTCCAGCACAGGCTGTGTTCCAATACCATCTCACACACTTCACCCTTATCCACTCCCCTTTATCACCTTCACCTTATCAACTCCCCCCCCCCCCCCCCCCCCATATCCACTCCCTCTTATCCACTTCGCTTATCACCTTCCCCTTATCCACTTTCCCTTCATCAAGTGCCCTTGGGCCATCTTCAAGACAATTGTGTTACATTATCAGCTCATGTGAAGTGTGTTAAAGGAGTCACAGCTCTGTGTGTGTGTGTGTGTGTGTGTGTGTGTGTGTGTGTGTGTGTGTGTGTGTGTGTGTGTGTGTGGGTGTGTGTGTGTGTGTGTGTGTGTGTGTGTGCTTGAGTGCCGTACCTCCTCAGTTTGTCTGTGAACTTGTCGAGTTCCTCTTGAGCTCTGCGCAGCTCGGTCTCCAGGTACTGCCGTGTGGAGTCAAACTCGCTCTCCAGCAGCTCCAGCTTCTGTGTGGTGAAGGACAAGCGCTTCCTCAAGTCCTCCTTCTGCTCCTGTAGAGAGCTGCACACACACACACACACACACACACACATGTGGGTAAGAATCCTATAACATTCCATTACTTACTTGTATTTGCAGCATTTGTCAGTCAGCCTGACCCAGAGCGAGATACACTCCTCTCCTCCCAGTTAGTGTGTTAACATGTGAGCAGTTTGGTGTGTTAGTGTGTTAGCGTGTTTGTGTGTTGGTGTGTTAGTGATACTGTTCTGTGTGTAACTGTGAGCGGTCAGAGCTGACGGTGTTCCTGAGGATCTCAACACTGACGGACAGATGGACAGAGAACATGCATCAAGCTATACCACACACAAACACACACACACACAAACACACACATACACACACGTTATCTCCATCAACCAACTGTATTAAAACACACATGATTAAATACCATAATAATACACACACACACACGCACACACATACACACACACTGGTTTGCAGGCCCACCGTCTCTGTGAGATTCACACATTATTAAAAGTGTAAGTCATTAGTGAATCTGTGATGTGTTCTCTAATCTCAAAGTGCACACACACACACACACACACACACACACACACACACACACCGCAGCACAGACACTGTGTGAACATCTACTTTAATGTGTTTAGACTTTAGCTTCAACTCCAAAGCCATGATAAACTGCATTTGCTAGTGTTTATTCCATCAGCCATTCTCTCTCTCTCTCTATCTCTCTCTTACACACACACACACACACACACAACGCAAACTTGAAACACACACTTCTCTGCATTTTTGGTCTTCAATCATGTTTAGAACAGCATGTGAGGAAGAAACTGGATGTATTTGATCACAAACAATTAGAAGTCTCCCTCTGGGCGTGTCTCACCTCTTCTTCTGGTGCTTACACCCCGCCCGTGAGCTCTTCAAGCCGGTTTTGCCGATGTAGATCTTCTTCATGGTGTTTGTGTGTGAACATCAGTCTCATGCAGACAACTACAGCAGCTCCTGGTGTTTATCTCTCCTCCTCTCTGTGGAGGGGCTTACAGATTCTCTGGGGCTTCTCTGTGTACATCCTGCAGACAGACAGACAGAGAGAGACACACATGGAGACGGACAGGCAGAGACACACAGACAGGCAAAGGCAGACAAACAGAGAGACAGTCAGGCAGGCAAAGACAGACAGGCAAAGGCAGACAGACAGACAGGCAAAAACAGACAGGCAGAGACATACAGGGAGACATGCATGGAGACAGACAGGCAGACCAGCAAATACAGACAGATAGACAGGCAATCAGACAGACAGGCAGACAGACAGAGAGAAAGACAAACAGATAGTGAGACAGGCAGCCAGGCAGAGACACAAACAGAGAAACAGACAAATACACAGACAAGCAGACAGACAGATGGAGACAGAGAGGCAGAGAGACTCATCAGTGTTCTGCTCACGTTCATTTGATGTGCTTCATGTATTGTAAAGGAGATGGAACTGGGAGGTGAGGAGAGCGGTAACGATACTGTACACACACACATACACACACACACACGCTGTCTCAGTTCTTTTGACTATACAGATGGTGGAAGTAGTGAATGTGTCTCACTGCAAATGTGTGAGTCATCACTGAGAAATACACAGAGAGAGAGAGAGAGAGAGAGAGAGAGAGAGAGAGAGACAGATTCCTCCTTCACTCATCTCCTGGTGTGGACAGATAATCTCCCAGGAAACCCCTTCACTCCAAAAAACAGAGAGTGTGACTCACACACACACACATATATATATTGTGTATGTATACAGTGGAACCTCGGATTGCGTGTAACAAGGTTTGCGAGTGTTCCATAAGACGAGCAAAGATTTTTTTTATAAATTTTGACTTGAAAAACTAGCAGGTCTTGGTTTACAAGAACCGAGTATCACGACACATGCGCTTCTTGTTTTGATGCCGAGTGTCACATGATCACAACTAACCCAACATTTTTTCTCTCTCTTGCGCTGTGGAATTGTGGGTAATCGTCTCCCCTGCTCGGTCTTAGTGCTCGTCTCTCACTGGTATAATCAACATCCGTGCACGTGTGTACTGTTTACTATAACACTGTGACCATGTGTGTGTGTAAAACATCTTTTATTTTGTGTTTGTATGTGTGTGTACTGTTTATTAGAACACGTGTGTGCACGTGTAAAGCAAAAGCCAGTCTCATTAGAGAGGTTAAGGATCCATTTCCTCTCACCGTATCAGCCAACAGTGTGTGTCTTTGTGCGCACGCGTCATTGGACACGTTGCCCCTTCACACACACACAGACCCCACTTCCTCTCGTCTTTACACACACACACACACACACACACACACACAGCGTCTGCGTTCACAAACTGTGTGTATATACACACACACAGTTTTCAAAGGTAAAGAAAAAACCTTTATAATGAAGACAGAGACAAAAAGTGAGAGTGGTCTGTTATGGACTTCCTGTAATCTGTCTCATTATTACCACACACATACACACACACTGTTATCTCAGAATCTTCTTTATGACTACTATAAAAATCCATAAAGCCAAAAAGATTAGGCCTCATCACAGCACAGAGACAGAGCTGGTTAAAGTAGTAAATGACCTCCTATTGGCCTCTGATCAGGGTTGCATCACTATACTTGTGTAGTTCCTACAAGTACATTTTCTGATGAAAACTCTGTGCTCTGGGCCTTTTATAATGACAGTCTACAGGATCAGTTTCTAAGGTGGTTGCTAGGACATTGCTTGGCAGCGTCACATTGATCCTGAGTGACTGATTGGTTGCCTGAGTTTAATGAGCCCACCTCCTTGTCTCTATGACACCGCGATCCGCATTTACGTTGAGTTTCAAAGTTTCTATGGAAGTTACCATAGCAGGGAATGCAACTGTAAGCACAAAAGGGAGTACCTTCATCATTATATGTCAACCTCTTGCACCCCTGGGGTACAACCTTTACCCTCTTGCAGGGTATGTTCTGACACAGCATGCAAGGCTCATCAAATGTGGTAAATTTTATATTAATATACAAAATTCTTGCTCTGCACTAGAATCCGTCAAAGTTACGTGCCAAAGTTTGTATTTTTTTAATGAAAAATAAGCCTGCAAGATAATACAAGTGATGCTTTGCTTCGCAAGCACAACTAATTACAGATCCTATTTGACTGATCATTGTCAGTTTGTAGATTTAAAAGGTGACTATTCTGCATGTTCTCAATTGGACTTTGGTGTTCCACAGGGTTCGGTTTTAGACCCACTGCTTTTTTTTCTATTTACAGACCCCTGTAGGCAACATAATTCGTAAGCATGGTATTAGTTTTCATTGTTATGCTGATGACACACAGTTGTATGTCTCAGCAAACCCAGAAGGGAAAAAACAGCTTAACAAAGTTAAGCAATGTGTGAAGGACATTAGACACTTGGATGTTAATAAACTTTCTTCTGCTTAATCCTGATAAGACAGAAGTTTCTGTACTTGGACCACAAGCTTTGATCACACTGTAACTTTAGATGGTCTTTCTGTTCCATCAAGTGCAACTGTGAAAGACCTCGGTGTGATTATAGATTCCAGCCTTTCATTTGAAGTTCATGCAGATAATATTACAAGCATAGCTTTCTTTCACATCAGAAATATTGCCAAGATAAGGAATATATTGTCACTAAATGATGCAGAAAAACTAGTTAATGCTTTTATCACCTCTAGGTTGGACTATTGTAACGCCTTACTGTCATTCAACTAGGTGCATAAACAAGCTTCAGTTAGTCCACAATGCAGCAGCAAGAGTCCTCACTAGAACCAGAAAATACGGGCACATCACCCCTATCTTTTTCACATTTACTTTAGTTCCGTGTGAAATTTTGCTTTGATTTTAAAATATTACTATTGACGTATAAAGCATTAAATGCTCTCGCGTTGGAGTATCTGAGTGAACTGCTAGTGTCTTACGATCCGCCACGCCTACTTCGATCAAAGAATGCAGGCTGCTTGTTAGTACCATGTGTTATGAAAACTACAGTAGGGGGTGGAGCTTTTTCTTAATAGCCCCAAAGTTATAGAATAGCCTTCCAGTTAGGTAGAGTATTATGTAGTAATTAGCAATTAGTAGAGTATTCTGGTGAAGTGGTATGTTTGGATGCTGTCTTCCCCACTGTCATTGATCACTCAGGTTTGTTG
This sequence comes from Clarias macrocephalus, assembly GCA_011419295.1. Classification (NCBI taxonomy): domain Eukaryota; kingdom Metazoa; phylum Chordata; class Actinopteri; order Siluriformes; family Clariidae; genus Clarias; species Clarias macrocephalus. The sequence continues at coordinate 12,497 of JAAGKR010006330.1, read as the reverse complement.
ACGGTGAAGTGATTGGTTGCTTTACTTCTCAGCTCCCCCTCATGTCTCATGTCCCTCCTGGCTCCTCCCTTTTAGTTATGCTGTCGTAGTTAGTCCTGCCGGAGTCCCTGCTTGCACAACTAACGTTGCTCTGAACAAACATCCTCTTATTTCACCTCTGTAACACACTGAACTTTGTAACAGGATCAGCCTGGGATACCAGTAAGGAGTGTGTACTGGACTGTCAGGCCAGCACCAAGGTGGCCTGGCTTCGTATGGCAACTGCTGCCTTACTTTAAGTAGTCTAAGATGGACTGTGTTAATTGTTGTGTGTATGTGTATATGGGTGTAGTAGGATCTGTTGGGCTTCCAGACCCATAAGGTGGCCCTTACCCTGGAGTTCTACCTGCTGGTTCCTCAAGCCAGTGATGTATAAAGTAGGTAGGAGACCAGAATGTGCTTTACCGTCTGCAACAGGATGACAGCGGGAGATTTAAATCCGTCGCCTTTTAAAGTCATCCTTTAAATGACCGCCAGGTTGTGCAAAGGGACATTTTTCAAAAAGGCTGATCTCTGCTGCAAAGCTCCGCTGCAGATGATGCGCTTACAGTATATTCATGATTCATGCGAATTACATCATCTGAAATTTGTTTTCTGTTAGTTTATGTAAAAGCTGACATTCCGCGTTCTATAAGTATATATTTTTCGCATCTGTGAGGCAAGTATACACAGAGGTTCGGTTCATTTGGTTATGTGCTCAAGTTCACAGAAACCAGTACAGAATGGTGCACCCTGTTTGCTTTATTATTTCACAAAATCATAACGTTTTGTCGCCGTACCTGTAATGCAGTGAATGCGCACTACTATTCAGCTTTGACACTTTCATAAACACTTAAATATAAGCATTTTTATAGGTTAACGTTAGAGCAAGTGGCCATGTAAAGTTGCATGTTTCAGATGATTATCCATATTTGAGGTGAGTCAAAATATGAACGCTGATTATCGGTTTAAACTAAGGTCAATTAACTAGTTTTATTTATTTATTTTTTAAATCGCATAAAAATCATGGGTTGTGTTTAGAGTGATTAAAATTTACTTGATAGTATCTGATAAATTACAAACTGTAATAACACAGTATTAAACACAAATATATGATATTGTAGTATAGAGACATTGAAAAAGCTATTTACACACGAGTGCACAAGTCTAAAGCAAACGCAATTATTCATTTATTGTGTAAATTTAACTTCATTCAGCCTTTAAGTTATATGAAAAATAACGTGCCTACCAGCCCACTATTATTTTCTGTTCAAATGTAAAGATGCACACGAGTGTGTGTGCAAAAAGAGAAGTACAACAAAGAATATAAACGTGTATAATAAGGTAGTCTAAAACAATATTGTTTGTGTGACTCCAACGCATGTGGAAAAGGAATCTTTTATGTACATATTTCTTCTGGGTTGTAGTATGGCGTTATATTCCCGCCACATTGCTGATACAGACAAAGCAGTCTGCGCGTGCCGTGTCTCCCCTGACAACTTCTCTTTCCTGTGCACGCTCGACTCTGCCTGCACGCGTGGTCACCTTTGTCCAGCAAAACCGTCTCCGGCGCGTGATGAGATGAGAATCTGACATACGTCGTTTTTTTTTTGTTTTGTTTTTTTTACATTAATTTAATAACAAACATTTATTTGCCAATAAACTTTTTGAAAAGAAGACATATTAATTTCACCACAAACAAGTTGATGGAAATGATCGGCTGATCCTCTCTGTTTAGCGCGTGCGCTTTGACTAAAACTGCGTGCAATGCACTTTGTGCTACTGGAATGTAGAAATGTGCATTTTAAAAAAGTTTTCATTATTTATTAAAGAGAATTATGATGATCATAACAGTATACTGCATTTCATTTCAACACCAGCACTGCTGACTGACTTCGGTTTATGTTTGAATTTTATGGTCATTTAGTTTCATTTATTTCAGTTAATAAATCTACTATAATTAAAAAAAAAAAAAAAACACAAAGTATATGATGACACAAAACCCTTTTGTGGATTTTCTAATTACACATGATGCAATCTGAAGTCTGTGTTAACGTTTACTCTCGTTAAAATCGATGTAGATAAAAAATGACTATACAGGATTTAATTGAAATTCTAAATTTGTACTGTAATTTTAGTACTGTGATTATGCGTTCGCTTAATTACAAGGTTTGGCCTGAGTTTATCTGCTACAGTATCATGTGCAGCTGTCGATTAATGTTTGAGAGAATGAATTAAGACCTGAGGCCTCGGCCTATGGTTATAGCGCCACTTAGCGGCGTAAAGCCGGCAAACGCAAAACCCTAACGCCGCCGCCGTAGTGTGATTCTGGTTGAGTAACATCTGTACATTGTCTTAGTGTCTTAGTAACACTCCCACCTCATTAATGATTCTTTTAGGGGCGGGGCCAGTGGGCTGAGCCTTTGTGTCCCAGATTCGAACAATATTGAGGAACCCTTGAGGTGTTGGGTTCTGTAGGTGATGTTTAAACCCTGCATTAGATTTTAGTGAATTCAGATAAAGATGTAATGAGGACATGAAGGCAGAGGATCCTGAGAGACTGATTAATGAGAGATATGGCTTATCTTAAGGAGGGAATATTTTGAAAATAAGATAATGAATGAATAAAGTTGGTCTGTAGGTGTCAGATTCTCCTTTACACTGTGCGCATGTCAGTCAAACACACACACCCTAAACTTATCAACAGTTAACCCTAGAGATAAACTCTCCTACGTCCTACTCCATCAGCTCACTTTAGAGTCTCGTGACTTTGTGCTCTGGAGCGACTGCCTGAGTGTAACGCTGTCAGACCAGACGAGTGACGGATGGCGCGCTCATGTCTGTGCAGCCGAGAGACGAGTGTATGAGCCGTTCTGTGATTAATGAGGTTGTTACATGAGCTCAGTTCATGCAGTGACACATCACTGATACACCAGACTCCTGTTAGACTTATTTCAGCACTCGCCATCTTCTCACTCCGATCTCATCATCACACCTCGGAGGTGTGAACTACACACAGGTGCTGATGGAGCGCTGAGACGCCACTCAAACTGCTGCGCAACACGACTCTGAACACCAGCAACTTTCCCCAAGGAAACCCGACAGAACCATCGGCCCTAATGGCAACACCAAGCTCTTACATTTCAACTATAAATATATACAGTCACACACACACACACACACACACACACACACACACACACACACACACACACACTGACTGACATCATGCACACAAAACACTAAACCTGAGAAAATGGCAAAAATATATATTATTGTTGTTGTTGTTGTTTATGCTGCAGTTGTATGTGAGAAACCGACTTAATGGTTGTAGCAGTATCTCTCCCTTTCTCTCTCTCACTCTCTCTCTCTCTCTCCTTCTCACTCACACACATACACACACAAATATGCACAAAAAAAAAGTCCATCTGCAAATATTTTTCCCATCAGTTAACGTGATCTAGCTTTTCAAAATCTGCAGATGGAGTGATAGAGGGACGTGTCTGAAGGTCTGAATGTATAAAAAGAAAGATAGTGAAGTAATAGCAGGAGGATGAAGGGATGATGGATAATGGAGGGCTGGTGTTATGATCGAGAAGATGAAAGCATGGGTAAATGATGGAAGCGATGCTAGATGGATGATGAATGGTGGAGGAATGATGGAACGAGTGATTACAGCACAGATGGATAGGATGGATAGGAAATCCAGGGGTGGCAGATGGAAAGATCGACTTGTTGCAAGTTCGTTACAAATAAATTTAAGTTGAATCATGGATGGATGGATGGATGAAGGACTGAAGATGGACGGATGATGGAGGGATGAAAGGACAACCCTGCACGCTGAAAACGAAGAGCTGGGAAACCCCTCTGCAGATACACTGATTTCAACTGATATCATAAAAATAGATAGATAGATAGATAGATAGATAGATAGATAGATAGATAGATAGATAGATAGATAGATAGATAGATAGAAGTGCTTACCTTCTGCTCTGCATGTTTTCATGAAGCCTGGAGGATTAAACAAGGAAATGAAAGACGAACAGAATCTTCACTGCACAGAGCGTCGCATTCGTCCTTTCTCTCTCACACTCTCACTCTCTAGTTCTCACTAGCTCTATGTGTGTGTGTGTGTGTGTGTGTGTGTGTGTGTGTGTGTGTGTGTGTGTGTGTGTGTGTGTGTGTGTGTGTGAGAAAGGCAGATAAAGTGAGAGGTGTGGAAACGTTTGTCGCTGCAACACTGCAGATACACAGCGACTCCCTCCATCATCCCCTCACCCTGAGAGGGGGGGGGGGAGGAGGGGCTGGCAGAGAGACAGATGAAGAAGAAGGAGTGTGAGAGAGAGAGAGAGAGAGAGAGAGTGTGTGTGTGAGGGGGAGGAGGGGTTGGCAGAGAGACAGATGAAGAAGAAGGAGAGAGAGAAAGAGAGAGAGAGTTTTTTTTCACAAGAAGTCAGTACAATAACAGAAAGAATCATTACTGTATCACAGACAGAGGGCGCTAGATACAACACAGATTATTACACTAAAGTTGTGGAGAGTGTTCAACTGAAAGGGACATGGGTGATGGACAGTACAGGGGAAGGGGGCATAGGGGCAGTAGATTGGGTGGGGGGTTGTTAGAAGGTGTGGGGGGCAGTAGATGGGGCAGGGGTTGGTAAAGAGGGCAATAGAGGGGGAATGGGGCAGTAGAGGGGGCTGAAGGTAGTAGATGGGGCAGTAAAGATGGGGTTGGTGGTGAATAGTAGAAGGGAATAGCATGCAGTAGAGGGGCAGGGAGAAGTAGATGAGGATGGAGGTAGTAGAGTGGGGCAGTAGAGGAGGGCAGTAAAGGTGGTTGAGGAAAGTCACAGTGTGATACGGGGAATGCAGGCGTCTGACTCAGTGCCCGAAGGCCTGCAGGTGAAAGCTGCTCTGTACTCAATGCGTCTGTTGGAGGTTTGAGGAGAATCCTGTGTGTTCCTCAGGCACTGTGACAGAAGATGCCCTGTAAGCCGCAGGGTTTGTGGTCCTTGATGAGTTCTGCTCTTCTCACCACTCTCTGGAGAACCTTGTGGTTGTGGGTGGACAACCTGCTGTATGTTAGTGTGACCCCTCCAGCCAGGAAACTCTTTGTGGTACATCAGGGAAAGCTGGTACAGATCTCCTGGAGGTGCATGCAAACTGGAGAGGGCAGGTGTATGGGGAGGGGCAGTTGAGCATAAAGCCTTTCATAATAGTGGAGGCCTGTGAGGCTGGGAGGAAGTCATTCAGGCAGGAGATGTCAGGAGTCATTGCAACTGGAACATGGTGGTCCCCCTGAAACCTCCTGGAATCACTGACAGACCTGAGGACAGATCAAAGCTATCTGTGAAGATCTTCTGTTGACTGAGTGGCACATGGACACCATCAGGTGCTGGTGCTGAAGTATCAGCTATGTCAGGTCCAGACAGGATGGGTGTGGGAGCGTGAGAGATATGTAGATGAAAGATTGACTGAAAGAGAGAGAGACAGACAGACAGACATGCAGGAGAAGTGAGAATTATGGGCACCTATTCTTCTCATCTCACTCTTTCACAATGTTTTCCATTCCTTCTCACTTTCTCTCTCTCTCTCTCTCTCTCTTATGCTGCTACTCACTAGTCCTCCTTTGAACAATGATGTGAAAGGAGACAGTCACATTCTGTTTTTGTGTGATGCAGAGCCGTGACAGAGAGAGACACGTGAATCTGGGTTTTATGTATCTGACACTAACAGTAATGTTACGTTACAGATTACACCTGCGTATTTACACTCTCCAATACAGCAGGTTGCAGTATGCAGTTTGATTTTTTGAACTAGGTCAATAAACACAAAGAGAAGAAGAAGAATACAATGAAGCAGACCTTTGTGCTTTGTCTAATATTGCTGGTGTTTTGGGAGGTTGTCAGGCCCGACCCTCTCGCCTGCCTTCCCGCTGTATCAGCTCTGTCTGTGCGCTTTGGAGAATGAGATCGGCGCATTGATGATGTCATGCTTTAGGGCATTTTCACATCAGTGCCCCAGGATCGTTTCTGAGAACACTTGACTTTAAAGTCTGGTTCCTGTTGATCAGTGAGAACACAAGTGTTCTGTTCTCAGGAACCGTCCCAGAGTCCTCTTGATGAGGTGGTTTCAGGCGCGATGCAGCGCATTCAGACAGGGATCGAATCAGATATGGAAGTCGATCGTAGTTGAGCATGGACGTAAATTGCTGTTTAGATGAGGCTCACAAGCCAAGTATGTGCACACTGCCACCTGATGTATCGGAGAGTGTGAACATGCAAGTGTCCCCGAGTACGGAGAACAAAAATAATGTGAACACAGGGCAGAGGGGGGGGGCGAGTGTGACCGGCCTTTCAGATCAGATCAGATCACCTTTAAGTGGAGCACAGCGTGCGGATCGGCAGTGCTTTATGACCTTGAACAGGTATAACAGGTAGAGATAATACACACAAACTGTATATGTATATTTACACAAAACAAGAAATAGATGTTAATTTCTCTCCCAGTCTCTGAAAGAATGAATAATTCATGAGCACATGGTCACTAGTTTGCACTCTCATTCACAGGTTCAGGTGTAACATCTATTTATTTATTTACTTGTTTATTTAATTGTTTATTTATTTATTTATTTATTTATTTGTGTGTTCATTTCAGCGTGCACATTACACCTATATATTACATTTATTTCTGCATTTGCATAACAACAACAACACCTGATTGAGTATATTGTGTAACAAGTGTGTTCATTTGCATATGCAAATGTGTGTGTGTGTGTGTGTGTGTGTGTGTGTGTGTGTGTGTGTGTGTGTGTGTGTGTGTGTGGTGTGTGTGTGTAAATGTTTAGGGTCATGGGTTTCAGCTAATTTTTGAGAGGCAGCACAGGAACAGGGTGTTGTTTAACACACACACACGCGTACACTCACACTAACACACACACGCTCGTCTCCTCGCCCCCTCACCGCCCACCCTTTTCTCGCGGCGTTGCCATGGTGATAGTGAAGGCTGCATTTTAATCAGGCGGCGTGTTAACCCTCTGAGAACCGAATCCGTTCAGTTATAAGACATTATACCATCCTGCGCACTTACACACAACACTTTATGTTCTACATCACAACTTCTGAACATCTGACATCATCAAGGCCATGCTCAATTCTGATTGGTCACACAGCCATGGAACTGCCAATGAGAGGTTTTCCCTTCATCAGAGGAAATTGTGTCAGTTAAGAGTGAAGATAAATAATTTACACTGGAGACTCCTTCATGCTGATGTTACACACACACACAAACACACACACACATCTATTATTTAATCAGTTTATTGTCAGTGGAGCGTGTGCTATCCACGTCTCTGTGAATAAGCTGTTACTATGGAAACCATAACCTATCAAAGCGAGCAAGGATTTATGTTCAGTGATGATCTACTGGATGTTCCAAATGGATGTTCTCCTGCAGAGGTTCTAAACATGAACCTGTGTGCACGTGTGAGAAAAGAAACCAGCAGCATCTTCACGTCATCGCCATGGCAACATGGAGTTTGAGAAGTTTAAAACAATACGTTCATCTGTAATAATGACTCGCACCACAGAGCTTCTCTCATCAGCAGGGTTTACCTACAGTAGGTAATATAACACCTTTATTTTCTTATTATCTATTATCTACTAGATGATGGCGATGGTCGGGGTGATGATGATGATGAAGATGATGGTGGTGGTGATGGAGATAATGATGATGAAGATGATGGAGATGATAATGATGGTGGTGGTGGTGATGATGATGACGATGGAGTTGATGATGGTGATGATGATGATGATGATGATGATGATGATGATGATAGTGGTGTGGTGATGATGAAGATGATGATGATGGCAATGTCCATAATGATTATGGTTATGATGATATTGATGATGATAGTGATGATGATGATGATGGTGATGATGAAGATAATGATGGTGATGATGAGGTTAATGACCATGATGATGATGATGATGATGATAGTGATGATGATTATGGTGATGATGATGATGATGATGATGATGATGATGATGATGATGGTGATGAAGATAACGATGGTGATGATGAGGGTAATGACCACGATGATGATGATGATGATGATGATGATGATGATAGTGATGATTATGGTGATGATGATAGTGATGATGATGATGATGATCGTGATGATGATAGTGATGATGAAGGTGATGGAGATGAGGTAATCAATTGCAGGAGAACTTCAAAAGTCTAAGAGCTCATCACATTAATGTCTGATTTTCACAGGTGATGTTGCACAAGCGCAATATAACGTTTTCAGTGAGAGAAGAGAAGAAGCATGAAGAGCGCCCCCTCATGGCAGGATGGATAACCATTCTCAGACACACCTGGAGTATTCGGGGTGCAGTTCAGCACTTTCTGTAGAGGGGTGTGTGTGTGTGAGATGGATGTGCATGTGGAGATTTAGAGTGGTGTATGGGTGCCATTACTTTTTCATTATATTAATTAATTTATATATTTATTTAATATTTGTATTAATATATTTTTATTTTTATTGAACAAAGAGCAGGTAAAATAGAGGGCAAATACTTTTTCACAATATGCTTTATCTCCCTCACTTTTATTTAACACACTGTGTGTGTGTGTGTGTGTGTGTGTGTGTGTGTGTGTGTGTGTGTGTGTGTGTCTAGTACCATGTTGTTCCTCTATAACACTTTAGCTCACTTTACATAATACATCTTTTTATTGTTCTTCTCTCTCTAACACACACACACACACACACACACACACACACAGTCGTGTCTCAGATGGTTTGTCACTGGTTGTGTGTGAGACACACTCTGATAACCCATAAGTCTCTGCGCTGCTGTATCCATGGTAACCCGAGGAGGAGCAGAGTGTGAATAAGAGCTGAATGCAGCGACACTGCCGCCGTGTGGCCGAGAGCGGAACTGCAGACCAGACACATGTAGCTCTGTCTGCACACACACACACATCAAACAGAAACACACTCTACACTCAGAACCACACACACAATACACAAATACACACACACACAGAACCACAAACACACACAGAACCACACACACAAATACACACACACGCACACAGAACCACACACACACACACACACACACACGCACTGCAGTAACATTAGCATTGTGGCTCATGTGTGTAATAACAGCAAACAGGTTATTTTTTTCCTAAAACCTTTATTTAAAAGTGCAGACAGGTGTGTGTGTGTGTGTGTGTGTGTGTGTGTGTGTGTGTGTGTGTGTGTGTGTGTGTGTGTGTGTGTGTGTGTGTGTGTGTGTGTGTGTGTGATTTTTACAGCAGTCAGGTGACACACTAACATGATAGAGTACACAGGAAATAATAATAATAATAATAATAATAATAATAATAATAATAAACTCAGTGAGTGAGACGTGTTTATAACTTTACTGTGATTATATAAACTAACAGTGTGTGTAATGTACAGTACACGCTGGAAACACAGCAGCAGGCAGAAGTTTACACACCTCAGGTAAAGACGCCGTGCGTCCTTCACACACACACACACACACACACACACACACACACACAGCTCTTACACTCCACTATATACACTACACACTTGTGTGAGTGATATAATCTCAATCATACTACAAATTCTAAAACTATAAAGTTACTTTTAAATAAAATAGTTACACACACGCACCGTAATAATAATCAGAAAAGCTGTAAAAACACACCTCTTTATACGATGCCAGGGGAGAGGGGTATTGGGGGCGGAGTGAGGGGTATTGGGGTATAGTGAAAGGGGCGACCCGTGTATGAAGGGTTTTCCAGTGTGATATTTCTCACTCTGACTTTAATCCGATTCAAACAGACTGAATTGATGAATGCGCGCACACACACACACACTCATACACACATGATCAGGACGTGCTCCACCTGATTACCACTAGAGGGCACTATAATATTGACACACACACTCACGCACTGTAATTAAACAGGCATTTTCACGGTTACACATGTGTGTGTGTGTGTGTGTGTGTGTGTGTGTGTGTGTGTGTGTGTGTGTGTGTGGTGGAGGGAGGCGTCTCATGTCTGACTAAAGTCAGCAGATGACGTGACAGTCCACACCTCTCAGTTTTTCTAGCGTTAAACACATACATGACTGCTTAACCACACCCCTCATCTTAACTCCACCTCTCAAACTGACTCCACCCCCACCCTGACCCCACACCCTATCTGGTTAAAAATAATAACAATAACGTAAATAATGTTAAAAATGCAGAAGATACATTTAAGTAAAGCTCTAACCACACCCCTCACCTCAACCTAACTCCTCCCACCTCCTGACTCCGCCCTTACTCTAGCCTCTGTATGGAACGGTACACACTTTTTGCATGACCAGGACAGTGTGTGTGTGTAACACTTGTAAACACTTGTTTAGATCAGATTTCTGAGATCAGATTTGTAAAGTTGACTGTGTAACTGATGATCAGGTGTTTATGATAATAATTATCATCCTGTAAACCTTCTGACTGTTTGATTGATTAATGAATTAACTGAAGTGCTCTTTGATCTTCAGCGCCCTCCTGAGCCGCAGCGCTCTCACTCTCTCACTGCTTCTTCTCCTCCACCTTCTCGATCAGCTTCCCTTTGTGATATTTCTGTCCGATCCCGTAAGGCACGTGTGCGGCGATGGTGCCGAGCTCCGTTGCTCCCTCCACATGGAACATCTGATCGTCGAAGAAGATGTGTGGTCTGATCTTCTCCAGGAGAGGACCTTTGGGAGCCCCGGCGAGGAACAGCGCCTCGTCGATCTCCAGTCCCCAGCTGCGCAGAGTTTTTAACACCCGAGCCCCGGAACTGGCCGCGCTGCGCGCCGTCACCAGGAAGGTACGGATGGGACAGTTCAGACGCTCGTTCTTAGAGTAGAACTTCCTCTGCAGTTTCCCCAACGCCTCCAGGAAGCACTTCAGAGGACCCTGTGGAACAGGCGGAGGAATGTTACAGCCATCCAGCAGATGATCGGCTCACGTCTCACTAACACACACCAGTTAGAGGTTTTACTGGAATCAAACCTGAGCTAGAGGTATGTTCACGTTCGCCTTCTCGTGCTCAAAGAACTCATCGAGCCCCTGCTGTTTGACGATGATCTCCGACTCGTCCGAGAAGAGCACAGCGTCTCCATCGAACGCCACCCTGAGCTGCGTCTCACTCAGCTCCATCGTCTTATCTGGAGTGAACAGCGTGGCTGCCGCGATGCCTGTCGGACAGAAACAGACATAAATACTGCACATTCAAGTGCCAAAAGTATGTGCACCCCTAACCATCGCTCCCCTACGTCCCGTTCCAGGTTCATCTCCATGTCCCGGCTGTTATAAAGTGCTCCAGTCTCCTGTGAAGTCCGGGCGCTGGACGTTGTAGCGAGGATGTGGAGTTTGTGTTGTTCTAGTGGAGGACGGGGGGGGGGGGGGGGCGGTGTTTGTGTTAATT